>JAUMHQ010000070.1:14355207-14382407 GCA_032361165.1 Enteromius paludinosus
GATTGCACATCGACCCTTCTGAATGGTAAGCATGGGCGGGGATATGCAAATGTGGTGAGCGTAACTATTACGCCTCTGGACTGTTACAAACAGTCTGTGTTGTGTTGGAATTTGACCGTTTTTCAGTCGTCTTTTGCAAACACTTGATTTATATAGGTAGGAGGAAACAATGGTGTTATTATTCAACCATGCCAAGGTAAATTCAGTTTTCCATTCTATGGCACCTTTAATGTTCAGCTAAATTCTAACTATTACTTTAAATGATCAAACACAGCAGACTGACTTACAGGACTAAAAAAAGTAAAAACAATAGGTTAAAACATACTATTTTTTCTTTTTTTTCTTTTTTGGAACAGAACAAAAACAGAATACAGAAATCTTGAGAATAAGTAAATAATGACAACCATTTTTGGGCCACCCATCACTTTAGTAACATGCCTTTGTCATGCACTGTTAATGACAGCTTTCAAAATCAGCAGACACCACCATCCAGTCTGTATCACTGTATTCTCACTGGGCCCATCAGAGAAAACCCAGTCAAGCTTATTGGAGTAAGAGGACACTCGTTCACTCACACACACACAACTGGAATCTGCATTAACAAGACCAATATCCTCTGCTGAAAACAATAGTACATGTACCATTCATGAGATCTAAACTACTTTTTTGGGGCACATGGGAACTATGTATTTATAACTTCAATAAGTAGTAATTTAATAGTAATTTAGAAATCATTCTAGGTATGCTTTAAGAAAGCACTGCCGTTTAACTTTTTTGGCGGGGGTTCAATACATGAATACTGGAAAGACAAGTGTAAGGAAATATGGGATTATTTTCTGTCCAACATAGCAAGTCCATAAATATATTGAACACAAAGTTCTTATCATACTGCTATGTTCTTAAATCCAACCACAGCACACATCAGCTGGGACCCCTTGAAATCATCTTTCAAGGGGACGCTTCCACAGGAAGTTCTCAAACATTTTTACAAGAAAACAAGGAGTCTCTGAGCTTTAATTTGATCACGCCAAGGGAAACGAGGGCAGATCTAGGAAGACCGTAACGAGAACAAACTTTAGGCTTTCCTCTTCTTTAGTATTCTCGATCCAGAGCGTGCTCCTTTCTTGGCCCCTCTGACCATGCCTTTGAACTGGCCTTGGAGTTTGGCCTTTTTCCTGTTAAAGGTGTAAGCAATGTTTGATCAGCTTCATCACTCACATTTAAGGAGGACACATGTAAATACAGACTTTGTTCCTTACCTGCGGTTGAGCTGGGCTTTCTTCAATGGTACATACGCATATGGATCACACTTGCCTGCCTTCTTAACATCACCTTTTCCCTTCTGCAACAAACAGACATGTTCAGCAGACATTCAGTTTATGTATTAAGGATTCACAATATTGGATTTTTGCAGATGCATTTCCTTTTATTTCTAAACAACACCAAGTATCTCCTGTGCAGAAATAGGCAAAACAACAAGAACTTATTTGTTAGAATTCCATAAACAATAATGAAGGTTTTTGACAGTGACAAGTTTAAAAATAAAACAAAAATAAATATTCTATATACGAGTCTCTGCATTTTTTCCTCAGAAAGATGCAGTGTCCACCTTAACATGTAATTTTAAGACTGAATTGTTTTTAAAATAAATTATATATTAATGAATAAATCAGTATATATAAAACTGATACAGGATTTTAAAATGATTGCATGAGAAGCTATAGCTTCAAAACATGCTCATTGTAAGACATCAATTACTGCATTATTCAATCGGAGAAACAGTCTAAAGACCCTGATATACTTCAAACAAAGTTCTTTTATGTTTAAGGGCTAAAATGTGTTTAGGGGCCAAAAAAGTTCGCTTAGGTAAGCCGATTCAAACTGCCAAAATGAACTTCGTTTTGGTCCGATTTAGTTCGAAATGACATCATTTCAGTTCGTTCTTTGATTTTGTTTGAAGTATATCAGGGCCTTAAGTGTTTTCCGTGTAAGCTATTTTATTTTAGTTGAATTAGATGTAGGCCAATAGCGCCCCCTACAGATTAAAACTCCATACCAAACTGGCATTAAGACAAGGGAGAGTCTGCCGCTGCGCATGCTATTAAAACTCAATCGAATCATTGTTCAGACAAAACTTTGCTTCAAGAATGAGACACACTGCTGATGTGACCTAATCACTAGTACACCCTGAGCACATGCGAGGTAATGCATTCCTCTTATTGGCAAGCAAGACATATCGGCATCATTTTTCATATGGGCAGAAACTGATTAACATTTGAAGCCAACTCCGATATCAGTCCGCTAATATTGTGCATCCCTACTGACGAAAATGGCTCTTTACTTCTAACCTTAGATTTAAACTCCGTCCCAAACTCTGGTCTTCTATCCAGGGGTCTGTGGATTCCAATGCCACCGGCTGAGGAGTTCAGAGAATCACAATGTACCATGATATTACAATCATTTATTGGATGTAGTACCATGGTAATTACACTCTTACATTCTTTGAAGTATCTTGGAAAGCAATAGTATTAATACAGTTGGCATCGAGTTACTATCAAGTCTAACAAACTGTCTGATTAGGGATTGAGTGTGGAATTTTGCATATCTGTCCAATATACTATATTTATATCTCCAGACTATATTATTTGCAAAGGAAAGTTAACATGCAACTTTAAAAATGTTGTTGTCCTACCTTTGTATTTCATTGTAGGTTTGACATCCATATCATCATCATCATCTAGATCGTCATGCATTTTCCTCTTTGGATTCTTCTTCTGTTTAACAGGGAAAGAGAGAAATTAACATCCCACACAGCAAAACCTTCCCGTGTACTTCCCAATTTCGTTGAAGGAAGTTAAACACATATACACATACGATTTTGACTCCAGCCTCTTCAAGTACATCATCCATTTCAGCATCTGAAGAGATATGGATAAGATTGCACTGTGGCTTATTACAATCATAAAAGTGAGCAATACACTTAAACAAAAGATGATAATGTCACACCTTTAGTTTTATGATCATCGTCATCATCCTCCTCTTTGATGATCAGCCTTCCATCGGATGTCATCTTGAATCCATGCTCTGTTTTGGTGGCCTTCTTCAGATTTGGGTTGGTGGCTAGATACATTGCAAAATAAAAAATAAACAATATATACACATATATCTATGAATGTACTTGATCAATTTGAGTTAATCATGATTGGATCTAACTGGATATATCTTAAGAGCCCTTACCCAAAACTCTCTGCGCTGCTTTTGGATCAAGGAAGTTGAGCGGTTCATCAGATACACCTTCCTTTAACCAGGCCTGGCCCTTTTTCATTGGCTTCTTCTGACCCTTTTTAGGTTTCTCATCTTCATCCGAGTCGGAGTCCGTCTCGGCCAGAATGTCCTCAATACTGCAGACACACAAGTCAAAGAAAACATCTACTCTCTGAAGTACATCCTGCTCCGCACCGCCAACTAAGCATTAAAATAAAAATTATAGAAGCAAACTATTTTGGAAGCACTGTACCTCTCTTCTTTCACTTTAGGCTTCTCATCCTCAGTGTCTGATCCATCCTCTTCTGTCTTGATCATGAGTTTGCGCCTCTTATTCCTGGCCTCTGATTTACGGATGTTCACTAGAATCTTGTGTTGATCAACCGGCAGCATGCTCTTGACCAGCTCAAAACTGAACACATTTTACATCATAATCACACAAAGAAAAAATAAACGCAGTTTATTAATTAAGAAATTAAGTACCAAGTGTTCAGGTTTGCTTCGCTGCTTAAACTTACCCAAATTTCCTGATCATCTTGGTGTAAATGTTCTTAAGTTTCACCCTAAAATGTCTCCGCATATCATTCATATTGCTGATGCCTTCCATCTGCAAGATAATAAGAGACGGGAAAAAATGTAACGCAATCACTTTTATCAAACATGTCAAAACTTAAAAGCACTCTCTCTCTTCTTCACTTACAATAACAGCAATGTGACTGGCTAAAACCTTGACATCCATACAAAAGAGCAAGACTTTTAGGAAACCCAGAGAGGCTTTGACGACGTCTCGTGTCCTGCTTGAAAGCAGCAGACACACATTTTGCAGCAGCAGCTCCATTGAGGACACGTCAATGGAATCTGCACAGAGAGCACACAATATTTTTGCGTCACAGTTAAAGATTATAAACATTTATTGATTCTTTACAATTCATGTATCACTACTTTTTCTGAAGAATCTTCTTTTTTAAAGAAAGAATGGACATGTCTGCAGCTATTTATAAACTGACAATGTCATATTTTAATTAATTAATAATAAACAGTAGTAGTTATGCTTCTAATTATTGACCTGTAACAGCAAATGAACCAGAATTATTGCACATTCAAAGAAAATAGATTTCTTCTGTGTTGCAAACGAAGGTGGATGGCAGAAGTCACTCTTACCTTTGTAATGGTACACAAGTCTTGTTAGAGCCAGAACTGTACAGGTGATCATCGTTACAGAGCTAGTTAGTCCAATGAACACATGGCCTAAATACTCATTTATGGCATCTGAAAACACAAGATTAATAAAAAATTAGATTTCAGCTTATTGCTCAATAATGGAAATAAAATAATTAAACGTTTTTTTCCTCACCCTGTATGTTCCCACAAAACCTTACAAATGCATTTCCGATCTCAACTAGAAGAGTGTAGGCATTTTTGCGAGCACCAATAGACATTTCCTTTGTGCAAAGGATGACCTGAACACATTAAAAAGTCCAATATTAAAGTTACATAAAGAATAACACTAATTTAAGACTGTGCTCTATACGAGACGTACCTCAGGAAGCAGAGCTGTGATAAAATCCCGGTGTTCTTCATTCAGCTGCTTCACTATGTGAATCAGACACTTGAGTCTAGGCTGTAAAAAAAAGCACCAAATATTAATCCATTAATACTGTGTATAAATGTGATTACTTTGTGGTGTTTTTCACGGCTCTCACCCGCTTGGAAGACGAGGCCGCTGTCGTCAGGCTGTCCATTAGCATTGTTTTCAGGTGCTCGAGATTCTGCAGAACAAAAGCCTTACAACACGCACTCTCTCCTCCACAAATTTCCTCCAGCACACGGTAGGCTTTCTTCTGAAGGCTAGAATCCTTGCTCTATACACACAGAAATACATTACATGACGTACACTCATTGCACAAAGAGTGAAAATTTGTTTTAAAACAGTAACAGGAAGATTCTCACCTCCACAAAAGGTTTAATCAAAGTTAATGTCTGGGTCATGGATGCTTCATCTACAAACGGAGCCATTGCCACAATCAAGTCGATAACTGCAAGCCTACAAAATAAGAGTCACTTATTTAAAACAAGACACAAATTAAGGTGCCATTCCATTGAAACGAAGCACTTTATCTCCAAAGATCTGTTGAACATATCTAAATAGAGACAATACAGGTGCTGAGTTGTATTACCGTGTGAAGTTGTCAGCACCATCAAGTCTCTCTGATGCTTTCTGCAGAAATGTGCACACCATCTGAACCAACGAAACAAATATTCAGAACCAGCAACAAGGGAAATGACACGATACATATATGCAGACTACATAAAAATCGTAAATAATTTGTTAATATGGTAAATTAATTACCGCTTGTTCTGTAATGCTTAGGTAGACCCTAATTGTGTCCAGGACAGCCATTCTAGCAGTCATCGCTTCTCCAGGTTTTGGCTCCTGACTGTAGACATTAAACAGGATGGGAAGGAAGTTCTTGGAAAATCGTTGCAATTCTGCCTTTTCATCCACTGCAGATGATACAGAATAAATAAAAATACAATCATAAATATCAATGAGCAGTCAGAAGAGTAAATATAGTCACAGGAATAAAAAAATAAAAATAAAAATGTTATTTAGATTTTGAGTTAAAAACACAGCTGACCCGTTTCACAGCTCTTGTTGATAAGAGTCCTCAAGGCCTGGCAGATGCACAGACGGAGGTCAGGGCGATCATTCAGAGCCATACCCAGAGAGCGAGCAATGCCCTTAAACGATGCCAACAGATCAGTGGGTTTGTTGCAGAACCCAGGTAACATGGTCCACAGCTGGGGGGTGGGGGGGTGGGGGGGGATAATATTTTAAAACATTGGGAAAATAAGTTAAACAGACAAGGATCAGTGGGAGAAAACAGTATATACAGTATTCCAAAGAGCAAGAAAAGCATTATAACTGCAGTCACTGAAAACATAGTAACGATCAAATAATCAGCCACCGTTTGTCGAAATATTTAGCGTACCTGCATCTGTAGAGTCTGATAGACTTTAGCTATCAATTTCTGTCCAGACTGCTCCAGGTCATCAGCTAAAATATCAGAGATCAACATATGCATATATCAACCTGAAATTTAATACAGTAATACAAACACATCACAACATTTCAACACGTAAACCAATGTGTGTGTGCATTCAAAACATACCTGTCTGTTTAAGTTTGTTTGCCAGAGGGAAAAAGTATGAGGTGAAGTAAGCTAACTGAGTGTTTTTCACATGATCTCTTATGACTGGAATCAGCCAGCTACGCGGAAACTCCAGGTCATCACTGCAAAATAATAATAATTTAAAAAAAAAACATTTCACTGCATTAATAAATTTAATTTATGCAATAGACGGAGATGCACCAGCAAAGTAACTCACTCTATTCCAGTGATGAGCAGAGGCACAGCTTTTAGGACCACCTCTGGGCCCATGCTCTCCACGGCACAGCCCACAACCAGATCCAGCTCGCCAGAGAAGGGGAATTGAGGGGTGGCCCGCAGGTCACTGAGAGACTGCAGACTCTGAGGATCACACACACACACATCAGAGTAAACTACCTATTACATAGAAACACAAACCACAAAAAAATTACTGTATTTCAGTCAACCTTAATCATTATAGGATAAGCCTGTTTTCCAGCAGCTCGATAGAAACAGCCCAGGATCTGCAGCACAAACGGCCAAGAGGCATGAAAACGATAGGACAATCCTTCCTCCACGACACTGAAAGAAAAAAATCAGACATTAAAACATGCTCCAGATAAGGGTGACATTACAAAAGATGAAATTAAGCGGTAGCTCACTGAAACATCTTTAGGATGCAAGCCCCATTTCCGACTGATGTGTTTGGTAAAACAGAGCCCATCTCAGCCATATGAGGAGCCACACACTCATTTAGCAGAGTCTGAACGGACAAGGGGAAAGCAACTCTTAACAATAAGAAATCAAATATCTAATAAATAATCCACTGCTGATAACAAATACAAACCTTCAGAGTCTGAGCCGCAGCAGAGACTACTTGTGTGTGTGGGGACAGAAGACACGACATGGTGACAGAGAAGAGGCGAGGAAGATGACTGATACTCAGAGAGCTCTGTAAACTAGAGGCCAAATAGTATGTAAATGACCAAGATTCCTCATAAAAGGAAGCAAACAAAAGACTCAGTGATGAGATGGGCCTACCTGGAAAGATGAACATGTGCTTTCTCCATTACAGCAAGCCATGCTAGTAAAGGCTGCAGATCATTCTCACTTGGAATAAAGTCATATAGAGCCTAGAGGGAAGGTTTTGAAAGATGTGTCAATCTTGGGCAATTGAAAAGCAGAACCACACCCTTCTAAACCCATGTGCACGTGTTTATTGATCATCAGACTCACTGTGATGATCTGTGCATTCAGTTCTGCAGACATGCTGGCAGGGCTAGGCTTGCTGCTGAAGAGCTTGTGGAAAGCCTGCATGGCATTTGCTGTTACCAGCTTCAGAGAAACAAAGGCAGGCGTTAAGAGTTAAGTCAATAAAAATGAATTGATCGATTTTAAATGAAAGCGCATCACTTAAACTGCTCTCTTACCACATGGCTCAGGGTCATCACGCGGAGAAGGGTCTCACAGCAAGATTTCACAGAGTTCAGAGGAAAAACAGACAGTAGGTCTTTTAGAAGACCAAGCACATGCAGAGTTGTAGTGTCCTCTTTGCTGCCTTGGGATGGGTAGTAATCATTCAATCAGTAAGTAGAACATTATTTAATTCTGTAAAATATAAAACTGATCGTTTTGAGCATTGTCGGCATTAAGAACATGAGGTCACTGACCTCCTGACTGCTCCAATTCTTTGCAGCAGAATTTGGCTGTGGCGGCTGCTGCTGGGTGATGGGCCGGGGCATTATCAGAGAACATGAAGTCGCTGTAATGAAGGACTGAGCAAACACCCTGCTGCGCGGCTTTTCGCACCTGCAACACACAGACGATCATCATTCAGAAACATCAAATAATCAGTCAGTCATTCTGCAATGCAAGTACAAAAATAGTGTTGTGCACTACTACAACAGCAGCAATGAATAGTATGATTAAAATCTTTAATGGCAGAAAAGAAATATCAGTGATAACATTCCCACTCTGAGTGAACGGGAATCAAACAGACAGACCTTGGGTTTAGAGTGCACTGTGAAGCTCAAAAGACCGTGATACATTTGTAGAGTCGAAGGGTAACTCCAGACTGACAGATCCTGTTTACGCAGCAAAGTCGATAGACAGGCTATGATCTGCAAAGAAACATGACCACAATTAGCAAAGAAGAAATTAAAATATTATACTTTACTTTATACCTAGTCTTATATAAATATCTTTTTAATCCACCTTTGTATGCTTTAGATTGATTATTAACTAAAATATTGCATTAATTAAATATTTAATCATTTTAATAAACTTAAGATGTGAAAATGGTCTAGCTCCATGAAATCCTAAATACAAAAGCAATGTGACAAACAAAAAAAAACGGCTCATTCTCATATATATTATTATATAAAACAAGCATCTGCTGAGAACTAGTGTGTTAGATATATAAGAGAGTGTTTATAAGTGTACAAACCCATCGAATGCAGGACAATGAGTCAGAATTGGCTTGGTTTGACATTATATCTATTAAAGCCTTGGCTGTGTCTGAGAACTTCTTCTTGAGCACTGCCACAGGCATCCTTGAAGAGATGAGAAGAACATATGCTTATTTATATATACAGCTCAGGCCAATCCGAATTCCTTTATATTAGGGCTGGGCTATATATCGCATATTATAGTCACAAGCATCTCAGTAGTAAAGCCATTTCCATGATTGACAATAAATCTCCACCCGTTTTCTGATGGAGCTGCAGTTAATACACAGCCATAGATCACTGACAAGCTACACAATATCATGTTCAGTTCAACGTAATTCATTTGTGATACTGAACACCATGTTGCGTAGCTGGTCAGTGATCTTCCCCTCTGTGTATTAACTGCCACTCCTTTTTGAAAATAGGTGATGGAGATTTAATGCCAATCAAGGAAGCAGCTTTACTGACTAGATGCGACATATATATATATATATTGCAGAGCCCTACTTCCTGTGCTGTTATATATTTTACTCACCTTTTCATGACCATGTTTAGGAGGTAGGCAACAGCTGCCAGAGATTCACTGCTATCAACAGCTTCAAGTGTTGTCATCTGCCATTTGAAAAAAGCAAAACGAAAAGACATTGATCCACAGAAAGTGCACTTTTAAGCATTTTTCAGTACAGCCAAGCCTGTATGAAACAAATTGATTTCATGGTGACTTTAATTTACCAAGGCTGCAAAGTACTCTGTCTCTGTCTCCTTTCCTCCCTGGGACCGAATCACTTCGGTTACAGCTGCCAATACAGCACATATCTGTAGAAAAAAAGGACAATGCAATTTTCGGCCTCAAATTTGCTTTAACGAAGTAAACTCAGCAATTTCATTTTTGGGTAACTTTTTTTTTTATGACAGCCTATGGTATGGTTCAGCTGTCTGGCCATCAAACTATACACAAACCTCTTTGTGTGCCGCTGAGTTTGACTCCCAGTAGCGCTGTACTTTTCTGAAAGTGAGATTGGAACAGTCTGACAGTCCACTAAGGAAAGTCCCAGAAGTTTTCTCTGACAGGGCTTGATCCTCCACGGCATCTCCTGCTTCCATGGCATCGCTGCTTCTCTGCAGAGTTCCAGTCTGAAGCTCATTGTGGAGTTTCAAGGCATCTACCGTCAGATCACTTTTTTCTGTTTAAATATAGACAGAGGTAACTTATGATGAATATCACCTTCACATCAACCAAACCATCTCAACACAGTCATATGGATTATATAGTCTACATAGACTAACGTATATGACATATAGTCGCGAATACAGTCAAAACATGTGCAGTCCAACTAGCTTAACTGTCAGATAAAATGCAATGATTTAAACTACTTTTCAATAAACCCGAAATAAATTAGTCGTCGCCCTCAAAATCAACCAAGCATGATTTTTTTTTAGCTTGTTTACGAAGTTCGACCAGCTAGCGCTACCCACGTGTTGTCAGACAGGCCAAAGTCTTACCAGAGGGACGGCTAAAGTATCGGCTTCTCGCGGCCTTTCGATAGCGACTTGTCTCTGGATTGGAGTCACTACTGTGGCCTTTCTTCCATCGCCTTATTTTCTGTGCTGTTCCGGATCGAAGTTTTCCGGACCTCACCATTTTGGTAGCTGAAAATCCTTACAGCGCAGCAGTCACGCTTGTCTCTCCAGTCGGCGTGTCGCGCTTAGGCTTGCGTCATCAGCGAGCGTCTTCTTCGGTGGGGGTCACATACCGCCATCTACTGAGCATTAAAGAACATTCCTTTAGTTTTTGTCCTTTTCACACTTGTTCCAGTTGAATTTTGAACAGTTTAATTACCATTCCTGCTCCTCGACAACTAAGTAAGAGATAAACTTAAAATGAAAGGTAACCTGAAATGTATAATTATTTTATTATTTTATTCTGTTCTCTTTCATGTTTGAAATTAACCATGTAGGCTACAGTTAAAGACCTTTTTGTCTACTTTTTCGTTTCCCTTCATTTCAACATGAGCTGGCACTCATATTAAACATACAATACTAGATTTACCTCATCCTGTATCCTATTATTAAGATTTTAAAAGATCAAAGGATTACATAAAAGGTTTCCACAAAAAAAATTCAAATGAATAAAAATCCCTAAGTAAATCCTCTCTGTGATGATTGGCATACCACCACAAATGTTGTTTACAAAATGTATCCTGTATTCACTTTGTAAATGAAGACAAACTAGCTTTTATTTGAAAATTCAGTGTAAAAAAAAAAACAAAAAAACACTTTATTTATTAAATTTATTAAAAACTTGTGAAATGCTTACAGTAAGAAACTGATATATGAAATATTACAGTATACAGTTGCTTTGTTTCAACATTGATTACATACCGTATTAATTTAAAATACTTTTTTATTAGAAATAATTGACCTTTCTGTCCTGCGATAAATTATAAAAGCATATCTACAAACAAATGTATACACACAAACTTCAGAATATGAACAGAATTTGCATTTACAGAAAACACAGTTACACAAGTCTCATAACAGTCCTAACAGGATTGTACTAATCCATACGCTCCAATTGAGAGTTCTTCTCAGTAATGGACAGCAGACTGAATCAAGGATCAAGGCAAATGTTCCCACATAGAATATGGAAATGAATATCCACACAACATACTGTATGTAGTGATATTAAAACCAAGAAGGCAAGGTACCCAATTTAACATAATACATTTGGTATGCCGGAATGATGTATTGTTAAGCATTCAGTAAACAGAAACTTAATAACTGATTTTGCTAAATCGTTTGAATATCCTCTCCAATTGATGTATAACTATATTGTTTTACACATGCTTATATGTATGCATAGGCCTATTTGTCCTTTTCAGCAAGAACATAGACACTTCTGTTAGAAATATTTGTGTGTAATATTTGAAAAGCACAAAAGTGTTGAAATTAAAACCTGATCATTGACTTTATATACCGTATTGGAAACATAGGATTGAGTTCATTGAGTCCCAGTTCAAAGTTTTGTATTTAGTTGGGAACAATGGGCTGATTTACAATGACCTGTATTACAAAGTCCTTCTGGATCTTGGTGTCTTGTAAACGCGTTTTATCCGTGAGTAGCTTTCCAGAGAAAAACCAGCGTTGGTGGGTGGTATCAATGTCCTCCTGAATTTTAAGCTGTTTTTTTAGTTGACGAATGGAGTCGGCCATCGTGGCGCTGAGGCGAAGGTCTTTTCCGGTGGATAGACGTACCTTCAGCTGGAACTCCTTCTCCTTCTTCTCCTGTAGCTCAGAGTTTTCAGACACATTATGATCGTTGCACTCGGACACCAGGTTGGCTGGAGGAGCCAAGCAGTATGCAGGGAGCTGATAGCGGTTCCCCAGTTCATCATAGCACTCCATAAGAGACCCTAAAAACAAGCAAATCAAAAGCTCCAATTCAGCTCAATTGTCATAAAACCAAATGTCCACATTTAGTAAGTGCATTTGTATCTATATTTATATGTACACTACTCTCAAAAAGTTAGGGTTAGAAAGATTTTTGATGGTCAGCAAGAATCAATAAAAAAAAGTTTTGTATTTGAATATATTTTAAAATGTAATATATTACTGTGATGACAAAGAAAAAGAATCAGTAGCTTTGATGAACAGAACTTACAGGGTGGAAATTATAACATTATAAATGTCTTTCTGTCACTTTTGAACAATTTTATGCAGTATTGCTAATCAATTATTAAGTTGTATTACATTTTCAAAAATGGTTGAAATGTTTACCATGAGGCAGTGTGATGCTGGCTCCATCTACAATAGCCTGCGCCAGTTCATGGTCGTTACGTTCAATCGCTACAGCTGCAGCTTTCAGTGCATCCCAGATCTCTTTACGGCCATCAAAAGCTGGGGCCGTGTCCCAGAATTCATCTCTTTTACTGCGCAGCTGGCCCTCCGTCATTGGATATTCATTTTTCCACTTGGGCTTATCTTTCTTCAGGGGCTCATTGCGCCCTACAGCAGAAAAAGACATAAATGTAGAAATGCCACCTTAGCAATCTCATGATCATTGTGGCCTTGTTAAAGAACTAGGACAGCAAATACGTCTTACATATAGTGCATGTGTGACATCACAGCTTTTGCCTAAATGAGATTCAGTGGACCTTTCCAAGAATCTGATTTTCCTTTGACATGTAGCAAAGATTTTTAAGCACATAAATTGTAGTTTAAAACTACTTTTCCTTTAAATGAGCTATGAAGCTATATGGATCAAACGCAGTAAAAATCAGCATCTGGACCACAACCTTAATCCCAACAGTCAAGCCAGCCTAGCTCAATGTCAACTAAAGACAAAGAGCTCATGTACAAGTAGGCTCAAGGGAAATCCCTTCGAAGGGTTTTGGCTCAGATCATTAGTGACTGAATCATTTGTATACAAACAAAACGTGACAGAATCACCGCACAGATTTCAAAAGAACCACCGTAAGTGCTTAAAATCTTTATCACTATTTTAATACACCTGTTACAGCGTCAAAGCAGCTGTCTCTGTGACACACTGACAAAAAAACCAAAAACAAATTATTTATAGTGTCTGAGATTAAAGACTTAATCGGGTGATGCAAAACAGGATTTAGTGGCCTCTTTCCCATCATGCATCACTCCAAGTCAGATGAGGGTTTACAAGAGTAGAACGCCACAAAACAAACACACTCCATCATTCAGAAAAAATAAACTAATGCCCAACCATTTAGCCTTAATTACTACATGTTTCCTTTTTACAATGCATTCTCCTGATAAACAAAGACTTATAAAGTTAAAGTCCATGATGTACTGTAAAACAAGAACAAAATACTGTAATTCTGTGCTCACACAAATCAAACTGACTCTGTAGGTCATCAAACTAAACACGGCCAATCTATCAGACATCTTGAAGACTTCTTTTTAATGACGAAATACAGGACATTAAAATGATCATTTTCTTTAGTTTCCGATGACAGTGAGCTTTGGTGTGACAGAACAGGTATGAACAAAACCCAAAAACGTTTCTTATACTAACAAATAAGTAGACTGTATATCAACAGCCTCAACAGTAGTACAATCTCTCATACACGGCTAGTAATTGGGTGCTGCATGTACGCTACTTACTTTTCAGCACAACTGTTATCGTTGGTCGATAGTCTCTTGAGTTTGCAACTCCCATGGTCTGAGCAGTCACTTATTCCTCTAATCAGTGAAAAGTTACTATACAGTCACTCCCAGGACTTCATGCAGGGGTTTTTAGGGGCAATCAACTCCACATGCACGGTGCTACGAGTCACAGCAAAACTCATGACACTCCGCTAGTAGCTTAGACCGGTTTCTTGCAAATTGTACACGCCCATCACCTGTTTTCTTTATCTAAAAATAACAACTGAACAAATATAAATCAAAGCAGATCACCAAGATATCTTCTAGCAGCAAGAAATAGACCTTGCTTTTATAATCCTTGTCTTGGGTTTAGATGCATGAGTGACTTTTTACAACCAACCTAATCCAGTCAGCTCTATTTTAGACCAGGACGGATAGTCAAAAACAAACTGTAAATCCCAGGATTGTCTAGAGCACGTGCATCCAAGCAATTCCAAAAATACACCTAATCTAACATGTCCCAATCTTAAAGGATTTCTAGGTAAAGGAAGAACATTTTAGCATTTAAGCAAACAGAAGTTTATATAATATACAATGTTAATCTTTTTAGCACTGCAAAATTCAAGGAAAATTCAAGGAGACTTTCTTTTATGTTGGTTTGGTTAAGAAATCAAAAACATGAGCTCCGATGGGTTCCATAGAGTAAGATCTGCCCTTGCATAAGTAAGAACGTTTAATTTAGCCTAACTGCCTATTTTGAAAGGTGCCTAGAGGTTTTTAGTATGATTTTTGGGGTCTAAGAAAGGCGTTTTCAAAAATGAGGTCCAGGGAAATTCTACAAAAAAACATTTCTTTTATTTTGGGGCAAAACATACACTTTTATAATAGGAAAGTTACTAAGTCATTGCATTTTTATTCTCTATCAGAAAAAATATTTTTTTTTAAATGTAAAAAAAAAAAAAAAAAAAAGATAGGAAAAATACGTTTCCTCCTTCAAGGAACACCTCAGCCTACGCATTCACATTATTTGCAAACAGGACTCCTCGACAGATGAAGTCTTACCTCCTCCTTTAGTGCTGTATCTGGATGCATTCCTGGAGGACAGGTGAGACCTTTGACGTATCACTCCAAAACAACTTCCCATCACTTAAACTCACATCAGGACCAAGCCTCAGACGCCTGAATGCCCCAATAAATGCATTTCCACAGGATCCAAAATATTAAAAAAAGTACTGGTCAATGACGTTGAAAATAATATTTTGTTTTTGCATAAGGAAGAATGTGTCTACTTTACTATTATCTTAGGTTATCTGATGTATTGTTGTCCGAGGGCAGAAACAAAAGCCCGTCGTATTCCGCTGAGGCGACATTTAAGACTTAAGCTGATCAGTAACCTTCTGGGAAGGCAAAGGTATTACACTAATGCAGTCAATGGACAGCTAATACAACTCTAAACTTGATATTTAATTATCTTCTGGGTTTCACACACATACTTCCTGATGTAGTCCACACTCACTCAAATGATCCCTGAAGAAGAATAAATCAGTGTAGAGCTCTGCACGATGAAGTCGGTGAACTAGTGAAATCTGCGACTAGAGGGCGCTCGTGCACATTATCGTGAACAAGCGCTGCACGAAGACACCAGAAATAAATAAATATATATATAAAAAAATTCATTTATATAAAAAAAAAGTCGCTTACTGGTTCTCTTTAAGGTCTTACAGTTGGGGACCTTTCTATAAGGGACAATTTTTTTTTATAACTTTTATATCAGGTAAATTTTAACCTCCTAAGTATGCCTCCTGAAGCAATAATAAAATGGACAATTGATTATCCCTCGATTTTAATTCATTATCCGTGGTCAGACATAAATGAATATCTAATTCCTTATAAAGTCAAAGAAACTCTAATTATTATCCATGTAATGCCTTTAGTAGTAAGTTTGAAGAAGGGTTCTCACCTTTATGCTGTTTTTGTAAAGAAGAATCAGAAACCATTTCTCATTTATTCTACAGTTGTAATTATACCAAACTATTTTGGTCCCAAGTGTCTTTGGTTGTTTTTGACCTGTTTTACAAGCTTGTCACTATAACGGTTTTGAACTGTGATACCGGAAATGGACAACACAGTTAAAATGATTGTATTAATGGGGAAATATCACATACACAAAGCTAAATGTATGTTAACTGTACCAAATGTAGAGTAAAAAGTAGACTATTTTCCATTGTTAAAAAAAAGAAGAAAAAAAAGCTTGTCTGTACAATCATGAACATGTACAAAAACACCAAAAAAAGAAATATCTCCTAAAAAAAATTAAATATTACAAATGATTTTCAAATAAAATGCATATTCATATATATTTTCCCAAACGCGACTACATGTTACAACAAATCTGTATTTATTTGCTGTTAATCACCACTGACTTGGAGAAAATATGAAATTGTGAAATGATCGTACACTGCCATCTAAAGGCAGCAATTTATTTAATACACAGTAATGCATTTATAGACGTTGACAAAAAATTAACTGCAAGATGATGAAACAAGAAATGCTGTTACAACTCTAGGCATGTTTCTTCAGATATGTTAGACTTTGGAAATGAACTATTGGATCTCAGTGCATTTAAATAATGATACCGTAAGTGATATAAATAATGAGTTAAAAATCATATTTACATAGTCAAACACTAAACCCCACATGGCTACAAACCCTGCTTTAAAAGGAAGAGTTCACCCAAAAATTAAAATACTGTCATCTTTTAATCACCCTCCACTTGTTCCAAACCTGTGGAAACAAACAGTTTCTTTCTTCTGTTGAACAGAAAAGAAGATAACTGACAGTAGCCACTGATTTTTCTGTTTTTTCCCCCATACTATGGAAGTCAATGGCAACCGTTAAATGTTTGGTTACCTACATTCTTCAAAATATGTGGGTTTTTTTTGTGTTTAACAGAATAAAGAAACTCAAACGGGTTTTGAACAAGTGGAGAGTGAATAAATGGTGACAGTTTTCAAATTTTTAGGTGAACCATCCCTTTAAGCACAGTATCTTCCATAGACCGCACAGACAGCTGTCATGATTTTATTATAAAATATCGATAGAAACATCCAAAATATACATGGTATTTTTTGGAGGGCAGCCCTTTCATTTGGCCAGAAAGAGCAAAAGTCATCCTGTGAGATCACGGTCTAAATCTGGGCTCTGCAGACTCCCGTGTTCCCAGGGCTCTGGTTCTGCATTCAGCCTTGGCACAGCGGGTGAAACTCACCCTGATGAGCATGTTGGTCACCACCAACTAAGAAAGTCAAGTCTTTAATGTCTCAGACTGACATCATGTCTTTTTTAAGAGGGTAAATGTCCCATGTCAGGCCGTCACCATATGGGGTGTGTCCAGAGGGTAGAAGAACACGTGTCAGCCAATGACTGTGAAGACAATTAGAATGATTTACATTAAAATCACAGCTTGCACACTGCAGACTATCAATAACAGCGTGTAAATTTACCTTCTCTTTTCTACGCCGAAGAACAACTTCCAGTTGTTTAGTTTACCATAACAAAAAGGATTACGATAGACCTTTAAAAAGAGAGAAAAGGTTCAAGCATAGATCAAAAATAATGATAAAAATCGTTACCAAAGATAAAAAAAATAGAAAGAAAATAAATTTCAAACTGTTTGCATCCTGTCTTTGTAGATAGCGAAATTTCCTTTGTCCATTGAAAAAAAAAAAAAAAAAAAGGTAAGACTTTTATAACTTACCCTTCCACGTTTTGCCAAACGTCTGGCCTCTTTGCTGTTTATATGGCGTTCGATGCTGGTTTCTCCACGGGTGATAAGTAGAGCGTGCCACAGTGTGAGAGCTCCAAGGGCGATTGACACTGTGCTGATGGAAAAAAATGACAAACACAAGAAAAGAAAACATGGTAAACGAGTCTAAGGAAATAGTAAAATATGTATTGGGGCCGAGGTGAAATAAAAGACTACCTTGTAAGGACCCACATGTAGATAACACTCTTGTGAAACATCCTGTCTTTGTAGGTATATGGAGGTTGCGAAATTTCCTTTGTCCATTGAAGAATAAAAAAAAAAAAAAGATATTTTACATTATTTAAAATATAATACATAATAATAAAAATGTATTTACAACCATAAAATATAGCAATTTGCTTAAAGATAATTAAAAGTATTTCAAATATTATAGGAATGCAACTATGTTATTTACACATATATACTAATGTTCAGCTATTTGGGGTTAGTATGTTTTTTTTATGCAAAAAAAAAAAAAAAAAAAAAGTCTTCCTGTGAAGCTGAATCTACAGCAGCCATTACTCAAGTCTCCAGTGTGACATGATCCTTCAGAAATCATTCTAATATGCTGGTGCTTAAGAAACATTTCCTATTATCATCAAACTAAAAACTAGCCATACGCAATGTTTCTGAATGCTCCCAATGGAAATTTAAACGCACCAGATCCTACCAAGCAGAGCTTAAAAAGTCTGAAGTTCACTAGTAAATCCCCCTCATCCAATTGTGACAAAAGAAGAGTCAGTGAGTAATACTCATTTAAGTATGCACTGTTAGCATTGGACAGAGAGAAGAGAAGGTCAGAAACAATTTGTCGGTTTTCATAGCATGCTGTTTGTTTAAAAATGTACAGAAATACAGAAAACAAAAAATACAGCTATAAATTCAAATCAGCAAGCAGGAAAAACGACTTGAGCCACCTGTACTCCCTTCCCTGCCACGCCTTCAGACGGGACAATTCCGATGAGCAACGCAATCCCTGTCACCGGGACACCCTGTTTCTCCGCTTCCAAGTGTCTGAATTGCTATGGAATGTCAGAGAGACAGCTGGCAGTTAACACATGCCCGCTACACCAGACTTTGAGAACAGAGAGAGAGAAGGAGACACACAACCATTCAGGAAGAGAGGAGTTAAACGCTATCTACCTTATTCATTAGAATAAGTAAAGGAAAAAACAGTGCCCATTGAGGTGTTTTTCAAGCTTCAGAATTTTATAATAAATGGAAAAGAGCAAAGACAAAACAACATGTGTAAAAAAAAAAAAAACCAAAGCCTTACATCTATGGCATTGTATGCATCGATAAACAGATGGCGTCCGCTGATGCTGCAATACATGCAGCCCAAAGTCAAAAAGAGACAAAAGGAGAAAAAGTAACGATGATTGTAATGGCCGACACAGTTGTTGAGCCAAGCTGAATATAAATAATTAAGGACTTAACTACACAGAGGTAAAAAACAAAAATGCATCTGGACTGTTAAAGTTCCCCAAATAATTCACCAAATTTAATTTCCATTCCAACCTCATAGCTCATCTGACTTTTCCATGCAATAACAATGAATGAATGCAATACAACTGTATATTTTGCAACAACATAAATATGAATAAACCACAGAATTTAAATGCATTTTTGGATGAACTACTCCTTTAAAGTGAATGTTTAACTAAAACATTGCAAGTGTATTCGATTTTTAGAGTAAAGTAACACAAAACGGGTGCACTTTGGCGATTTAAAAAGGATACGGCAATGATGATCCATTTTTAGAATACATCTGTAGAGAAAGATACAGAGATGATGATGATGCATGGGAGTTTCTTATACAAATACACAATACAGCTGACACGGAGTCAGTCAGATTTTATAAGCCTGTGGGACAAAGAAAACGGTGTCTCTTACGTTTTACAGATGCCACAGTGATGACTTCGTGCAGGCTTAGGAATGACACACTTTTTACAGAATGACACAAACGGGACCTCGTTTTTCATCTGAAACACAACGTGAAGGAAGAAAGAGCAACCGTCAGGTCATGAATGACACTGAACACACACTTCATGTCTAAGGGTGCCAAACCTTTGGAGGGTACCCAGGAGGAGTATTTGTGGCTTTGTAGTAATGGAAGGCTATCATGACCAAGTTCCAGTTCCCGTAACAAATGTGCCACATCATCCAGCCTGGAGAGTACGTATGGAGGACCAATGGTAGAAGGCAGACGTATGCGATGAAAACCACAGAACTTGTAAGAGCTACTACTAAAAACACAAAAACCTTTAGAAAAAGAAAAAAAAAGAACAGAGTGTAAGAGAAACAAACAGCCATTGCAACAAAATAACATGATGGCAATACTAAGATTTAGGCCTACCATTCCAAACCATCGTGTGACAACCTCCACCATCCAAAACACTGGTTCAAGAATGCAGTCCAGTACCACTTCAGAGTTAGTGAGCGAGTTAAAATAAAGGGATTTGTAGATCAGTTTGATGTAGCTCACAGGTTGCCTCAGTCTTCTGGGCATGTGACTGCGACTGTGTCTGCCACATCCGCGCATGCATCGCAGCAGCAGGTGCATGACTGTAGAGCAGGGACGCATATTCAGTCCCTGTAAAGACAAGACGTTATCTTTTAATAACCCGTTCGCACATCCTGAATATCGGCACGAGCAAGTTCGTCTGCCTACAGCCTGCGATTTGCTCACCAACAAATGCCCTCATGCTGAACCTGTAAGACAATTAGACTAACCAAGTATCCTTCTAAGCAGATGGTGTGGATTGATATAAACCAATAACGCAAGCATGGTTTAGTTTTCTGATACCCCTGAATTAACTAACATGATACCAATATACGAAAGGTTGATGACTTCTTTTCTTCAGTCTTTAGAAAGCAGCATACTTTACATGATCGCCCTGATAACACTGCACCTACAACACCCCGCCCAGGAATGGTTAGGTTAGTGACTGATGTGTTAGTGACTAATTTGCAGTTACAATCGGTTTGATTGTAACTGCAAATTATGTATACCATTCATCTTACTAGAAGGGTTTCAAGCCATCCCATAGAGCAAGAGTGGCTGCATATGTGTAAACAAAGATCTGGGATGATGAAGAGAAACTTTGTTATTTATTTAAAAATCGAAAGACAAAATCAGTGGCAAACCAGTTTCAAGACAATACATATATTAATCATATAGGTGTGTGCCCAGCTAGCGCTCAGAAAATGTTAATGTTGGCACTGCCTGCCCAGACTTTGTAAAATTCAGACATTTGACAGATCTGGATGGTCTACATTCCAGTGAAGGTGGAGAGAGCACCACCACCCATATAATATAACACTGTAATTGTGACAGATGTAAGCAGAAAGAGATGTAATAGTTATAGTGGAGAGTAGATACTGTAAGATTTGTGTATAAATGGTCAGCATCATACACCATCCCCCAATGTCATGAACAGACTATAATCTCAGAGACAGATTGTGAGTCTGTGCCTATTAAACGATCATTAAGAGAAAACAATCACAGATATTGTTAAATTAGTACATCACAGTGTCAAACTGAAATATGAACAATATATCGTTATCTGTATACGTTAACTATACTATCCATCTGTCTGCCCGTCTCTCATTTATCTATCATATAAACACATGAAAATACAAATATACGTATATTTTTCTTTGCAAACCGTACATTAGTGATAAAAAGGATAACAGTGATGTTCAGCACCTCGACCTGACTGAAACAAGCTTTCAGCAAGGCAAGAGCTAAACATCAAAGAGCACAGTATGGCAGAAATGTATACCATCGGTTGTCTTACCTGCTCAAGATCTTCTCCGAAAACGGCGATAAAATCAACTCATGATACCATTGAATGTTTTTTTCTTAAATATTTCGGGACAAACGGAGATACATAATTGAAAGCAGCAGTTTCTATCCCTTTGATTTCATCTACTGTCTGTCTGTCTGACGCTCATGGATGTGAGCTCAGCTGTCACGCTGGGAACTCTGGGAATTGTAGTTTAAGGCGTGTAAAGCGGAAATATTACCTGAGGATATCTTATCATGTATATTTTTTATATAATTAATAATCAAAATGACGTTGTATTAAGTGGTATTTCTTGAATTGATCACTTTTCGCTTTGAGTTTTATTAGATTTAAGACGAACTGCAGCAGGGAATTGTGGGAATTGCAGTTTGAGTAATGTCCAAGTCGTTTTCGCGAATCGGTTCTTCTGAACACTTTCACTTACACAATGAAATAATTCAGTGATTCTTTTACGTGTTGCGTGTAGTCTTTTACGTCTTTGGCAAAATCTGCTGTACAACGGCCCAATAAAATCATATTACGTGTTAATTTATGTACGTGTTCATTTTTCTGTAATGCTGTAATAATTCGCAGTTTGTTGCAGTCACGAATAACCAGTCCATAATATCTAACTCACAATTAATTACTAAAATAATTTACACCTATTGGTTGAAAATGCTGTTTAAATAACTCGGACCTATTTCTGAACCTGTTCTGTTCAACTGATACATTGGAAAGATCCGATTCAAAAGAACAGTTCGCTCGGAACTCGGATAGTAGATGTTTACACGTGCTAAGACACCGCGTGGGTCAAATTAGAACAAGAGATGGCATTCAGTTTCAACTTCGATATTCCTTTAAAGACAGACGAAACAAACGAAAAAGAAAACAAAGATGACAAAGCTAAAGAAGTGGATCTTAAGTGTTCGGTAAGGGAATGTATTATTAGCTTGTTAAAACATATCTTGGCTAATACTGCAGCTGACTGCAAGATCTAAAATTATGCTTGAAATGTAACTTTACAGCACACTTTAAATCCTAAGACTAGATGATATTCAATTTTAATTAATAATGTGAAAGCGTAAATCAACGATATGTGGGGCACTTTACCGAAGCTACACCCCAGTTGTGATTGCATGCATTTGTCAATATCATATGCACATTTTATTTATTTATTTTTTTGCATAGGAAGTCAGTGCAACCGTCCCAAAGAAGATTAAGGATGCTGTGGAGCACCAACCTTTGTTGGATCCATTGTCCAAAATTGAGAACTGGGTGCCTGAAACCATCACCATAGGTGCCCTGCCTCCGCTCCTCTGTCTCAATGAATCTGTATTTGAGAAGACTGCTCCTGAACGAGAGGACAGTGAGGAGATACTGGCCAAAACACTGAATCAAAACTCAGACCTCATCTCTGGAGTCTATGAGGGTGGACTCAAGATCTGGGAATGCACTTACGATCTGCTTGAGTACATAGATGATGAAGGAGAGACCTTCACTGGAAAAAGAGTGCTGGACTTAGGCTGTGGAGCAGGTCTACTTGGTGTACTTGCATTGAAGAGAGGAGCAAGTAAAGTTGACTTCCAGGATTATAACAGCACTGTGATAGAACAGTTAACAGTGCCAAATGTTTTTCTCAATTGTGAAGACGATGATGAAAATGAAGAGGAAAACAGCAGCCCACTGTGTAAGAGAAAAGCCCTGGATGCAGCAGAGAAATTGCTAGATCGTTGTGGTTTCTTCTCAGGCGACTGGAACTCTTTTCTCTCACTTATGCAAAATAAAACCCCATCACCGAAATATGACATTATCTTCACTTCAGAAACCATATATAACACAGACTACTACTCTTCACTTCATAATGTGTTTCGTGACCTGCTTGATGAGAATGGTATGGTGTATTTGGCAACCAAATCCCACTATTTTGGAGTTGGAGGTGGCCTTCACCTGTTTGAGAAGTTTGTGGAGCAGAATAATGTCTTTAAAATAAGTTATTTGAAGGATGTAGAACAAGGCCTTAAGAGACATGTTGTATCATTGACATTCAAAAAGTGACATTCAGATTATAATAAGTATTAATGTGCCTAAGCAGTTATGGTGCAAATTACCATAAAATAATGGATTCATATTGTTTTTAGGCCAAATGGATTGGAGATCTTAAATTGTGTTTGGTGTAAATAACTGATGAAACACCAAGAGCACCATTACTGAAACTAGAGTTTGGTGAAACAATCTGTATTAAAGCACTGCAAAACCATCATCAAATAAACAAGAACTGACATAAGTTTACATGTACCAGCATGCATCTCTACAATTTATCAAGTGGAATCACACAGGCCAACAGACAGTCTCAACACTGTTTAATGTGAAGGGAAATGTACTTGAAGATGCCACATTAACAACACTTGACCAAATATAAAGTGGAGACAAAGTAAATGAGGGCATGAATTACATAAAAGACAAATCTAAACAAAAATGTGTGGTCCTTGTAAACTGTTTAACTAATAAATACAACCATTCCAAAATTCTAACATTTCAAACTGGTTACATATAGGTAGTATATATTTTAAAACTTGTATATACTTCTATAGAGCTCTGTCACATTGAGGTTAAATATGGGAGTCTTGTTTAAAGTAATATGTATAATTATAGAGTATATACTCTATTTCTTGGCTTTGCCCTGTGCTGCCACAGCCTCCATGGCTTTGCGAACCGTTTCCTCGTCTCCGAGGAACTGCATGGGCTTGATGGGCTTCAGGTTCTTATCCAGCTCGTAAAGAATAGGGATGCCTGTGGGCAGATTCAGCTCCATGATGGCCTCTTCAGACATACCTGTGAGTGAGAAGAAACAAACTGAGACTTTGGAAGAAATACAATCTAAACCATTTTTCATATTCATTTAAATTTTTTGTTTATTTAATTTTACTATCAAGTTTTACTGAATGAAAATGAGAAATGCCTTCACAACAAGCTAAAAAAGCTTCAGTTAAATGTCTCGTTAAAAAAAAAAAAAGATTCTCAATAGTGTGCACATTAAACAAGGGATTGAAATGATACTGTGGAATAATTACCTTCTAAGTGCTTCACAATGCCTCTCAAACTATTTCCATGAGCAGCAATCAACACTCTCTTTCCTTCCTTGATTTGAGGCACAATCTCCTCATTCCAGAAGGGTAGGGCCCGTGCAATTGTGTCCTTCAGACTCTCACAAGAAGGCAGCTGGTCCTCTGTCAAATCAGCATAACGCCTGTCCTATAGAAAGACAAGGGATACAAAACAAAATTGGTACAATAATCAAATGTTCTATAAACATCATGTAATTATTCTGCACTTATAATTTAATAGAAATTCTTAACTTGTTAGTTAGTTCTTGGTCATAGGAAAACCAGATTGTTTGAATGTCATCAACACTTGTACGCGGTTTACTAAACAAATAAGGTTTGAACTTTGTTTTCTGAGTCTTTGAACTGAGTAACTACTAGGACGTCAGTGTCAGTGTGTAACATAGAACATGTTGCAACAAATTTGGTTTTCAGACAGACAAGTTGGTAATGCATGTTAAAATTTAATTAAATTGTATGGGATGCAAGAATGCAGAGTATAAAAAAAGTTAATAGGCATGCTGTCTTGCCCAATATCATCCATTCAGAAAGCTAAAAAACAAGTATATCCTTACCATGTGCATTTATACATTTCTTATAAATTTATCATCATTTATACATCTTTCTTTTATATTTTGACAATCTATGGAATCTCAAAAGGGGACGTGACTAATTATGATGACAAATAATCCCAAATGTGCATTTAAATGCAACAGATTAAGGTTTTAAAGTACTATAATGCTGGAGGACCCCACCTTGCTGATGATGCTGTAAAAGTCATGATCTGCATCCATAGTTGGGGGAGGGATGTCAAAGGAGCGCCTCCAAATCTTAACCTGGGCTTCACCATGCTTGGCGGCAGTCTCAGCCTTGTTTAGCCCAGTGAGACCACCATAATGGCGTTCATTCAGACGCCAGGTCCTGTGCACAGGCAGCCACATCTGATCAATACTGTCCAAAACAATCCATAATGTCCGGATGGCCCTCTTCAGTACAGAGGTATAACAAATGTCAAACTCGAACCCTGCATCTGCAAAGATATAGTATATATTATTTAATGCACATTTAATACAGCATAGCCTTAATAACGAATTAAAACTATACAAATTCATATTTCAATAACTTATTTGAAAATGTAGAATATTAAATATAGACAATATTTTGTTCGAATTTTTTTTTAAATAATATAATATTACATTTTTTTAATATATTATAATTCATCATATAATACATAACTGTAAACGCGTCAAAAAGTTCATTTACGCATCTCTGACTGGGAAATTAAGCACGTGAACAAAATCACGTCCTGTGTTGCACGTTCGCATCAGGTAGGCCCCGCCCTCAACCCATCAGTAAAAGGCTAACCGCCAGCTTATTGGTTCAGAGCGTACACGCGTCATGTAGGAGGCGGGGCTTTGCTGGGGATGCACAGTCTTCTGAAAGTCATTTGAATTTTCCGGTTTGATTTTTCTTATTTAAAACGCAAAAATCTCAAAGCAAACATTAATAAAAGGACAGTAACGCGGGCGAAAAGACACTCAGTTTAAACGTAACGCACATGTTCACTAAACCGGAGCTAATCTGCTAATATACATAGGACAGCCGATTTACAACATTCATCCACAAATTACAATGACGATAAATATGACACTATACAAACCTTTTAAAGCTTGGCCTCCTTTTTTTGCCTCCTGGGCCCCTGTCTCGCTCAGGTCCGCGTCGAACCAGCCACAAAAGCGATTCTCCTGATTCCAGCAGCTCTCGCCATGGCGAATAAGAACCAGCTTGTAAGCAGCCATTTCAGACTAATAATAAAGGTAGCAGCTAAACACAGCACAGTGAGCTCTGATCGAACAGGTTGTTAAGCTCTGTAAAGAGAACTGTCAAAAAGACCCTCCTCTCATCTCAGTCCGTAATGAATGGCGTTCCGACCGCCCCATCTCAGTGCTCAACCAATCAAAGCCTCGGAACGATGCGCAACCACGTGAAACTGCAAACACGACATGGAAAAAAACCATGACCTTCCTGTAACGCCTGTGAATATTTTATTGTAAACCTACTGATTTAAGCCCCAGGTTCAAAATGTTTCAGCAATAATAAAAATGAGTATATTTTCCTTCATCCATAGTTAATTGACCCTACCAGAGATATGCAGTATTATAAAATCATTAAACAAAACGAGGATAACTTCCCGTTAGATTTCATTGGGTGTAGCTTGGCTACGGAGAGCCAATCAAAAGTTACTGTTTTTAAATGTGGGCGGAGTTTAGCCTGTTGCTTTACTGAACCGAGTGAATGCTGCTGTTGGTATATAAATGAAACATAGTAACTATTGCTCTTCAGTATCTTAATAGTAACTATTAATTTTTTGTAATTATAAATCGTTATACTTTTTTTTTTAGTTTTCAAAATGTATGTCACAACAGCAGATCTGACCATAATGTGATGTTAACCCTGTAACACCCAAGCATAGAACTAATCATTGAAAAAAATCATTTTGGCTTGTTTTGCATCTTTTGGGGTGG
>JAUMHQ010000070.1:14386240-14403193 GCA_032361165.1 Enteromius paludinosus
AAAATCTTGGTTTGTGTTCTGCTGAGGAAACAAAGTCACCTACATCTTGGATGCCCTGGGGGTAAGCAAATAAACATAAAATTTTCCTTTTAGGGTCAACTATCCCTTTAATTTATAATTAAAACAATGAGATGCAGACCTAATTGTTTGTATTTTAACCTGGTTCAGGTCCACGAGAGAACAGAAGAACTTGACTTCCTGTTGCTGGTTGTCCGAAAACTGCTGCGGACCAATTCCAGATATGTCAAGGTTTGTTCAGCATATTCATTTATTTAAACACTGTAATTCCTACCTCTTCTCTATTTATCCCACCTCTCTCTCTGTAGGTCATCCTCATGTCAGCCACCATAAACTGTGCCGAGTTTGCAGAGTATTTTGGAACTCCGATCCGCAACCAGATGAATCCAGCATACGTGTTCGAGGTGGAAGGAGCCCCATACGCCATTGAGGATTTCTACCTGGATGAGATCAAAACCATCCTACCTCTAGTCAATGTATGTGAAGCATAATAAATGTTTTGACGTGTTCTGGTTAAGTTCCTCATGTAAGTGTGTTTTCGTGTGTGTATGCGTCAGGCGGACCTAACTTTCCCAGTAGACCCTTATATCACAGAGGAGATGTATAATGTTGCTGTCTCTCTCATCCAGAGCTTTGATGAGATGGAGGCTAAAGATCAAAGGTCAGGAATCACATTGAGACACGCATTCATTAACATTCAAATTTGTTTTCTAATGTTTTTGAAAGAAGCCTTTCCAAGACTACGCGTGCTATCGAAATACAGTAATAGTGTGAACTGTTGCTACAATTAAAGTGCATTTTCTGTTTTAATGTATTTTAAAATGTAATTTTATTCTTGCGATGCAAAAACAGAATTTTCAGCAGCCATTATTCTAGTTTTTGGCATTGCATTTATTCTTCAGAAATCATTCTAATATGCTATTTTGCTGCTAAAGAAACAAAGTGTTGAAAAAGTTGTGCTGTTTAATGTTTTTGTGCAAACTGTCACATTGTTTGAGGATTTGTTTTCAATAGTTCGACAAATAGCGTTTTTATTATAATTATATGATATCCGCAATACATGAAATGGTTTACATTTGTTTGTTGTATGTTGAATAATTACAAATCATATTTTAAGTAATTTAACATTTCATAAAGTGTGTTTGTGTGGAGCAGGTGCTCCGAGCAAACTGGAAGTGCTACTCATCCAGAGAGAGGTAGTGTGCTTGTCTTTCTGCCTGGGCTGGCTGAAATACAATATATGAAGGAGGCCCTCGCAAAACTAGTGCGCAAGAGGTACGTCTGTGTGTGGTTGGTTTAGATAAGCGAGCTTCTGCATTAATGTGTTAACGTGTGTTTGATTGATTGCAGGTTGCAGGTATACCCTCTTCATTCAACTGTCACTTTAGAGGAGCAAAATGGAGTGTTCCTGGTTCCTATACCTGGATACCGGAAGGTAAAATTTCCCCTGAAGCATACTTGTATGTTTAGAGTGTTTGAAGAATGTAATGGCATACATTTTTGCTCTGTTTGTACTAATAGATAATTCTCTCCACAAACATCGCTGAGAGTTCCGTCACTGTGCCTGACGTTAAATACGGTGGGTGTTTATTTCTACACCTTCTGTGAGTTGAGTTTCACTTATTCAATTTGTATAAGTTGTGCTTTATTTTGTGTGTTATGCAGTGATTGACTTCTGCCTTGTGCGTCAGTTGGTTTGCGATAAGGAGACCAATTACAGATGTCTTCGAATCACCTGGGCATCTAAGACCAGTTGCAACCAGCGTCGAGGTGCTGCATATGTGGGCTGGTGTTTGACAGCACAGATTTACTGTAATGACTCACGGCTTCTATAATGCACTCTGTTTGCGTATCTTTCTGCGCATCCTCCTAGGTCGTGCTGGACGGGTGTCTAAAGGCTTCTGTTACAGATTGGTGAGCAGACATTTCTGGGAGCATGAGATTCCGGATTTTACAATCCCAGAGATGCAGGTAGGGGAGCAATTCCATCAATCAGTAGCAGCTAGGGATCCAACAATTGTAGATTTTGTTGGTACGATTATAGTCTGAAGAATAAACATGGTTTTACGAGTATTTTAACGATTATTTTGCATTTATTAATTTCATAACATTACTAATGTATGAAGTCACATGAACAATCTTTAGATATTAAAGTGTTATTTATCACTGGCTTTAAAAACTGAAATAACACAGTAACCATTAATACAGCACAAAATAATAATAAAACAAAAGTCCATTTCTCACATTGGAATTTAAAGTTCCCCTATTATGTCTTTTCAAATATGAGCTTCCATGCAGTGTGTCATGTAGCTGTATGTGAACATAAACTATCTGCAAAGTTGTGAAAAATAAAAAAAAAAGAGTCTAAACGAGTCGTCAGCAATTCAAATCTTTCTCTGTTACGGATCCACGTCACGAAGTAACATATTTGCAAAATGTCCGCCCACGTTCTACTTCGTGAACAACTTGCCCCGCCCACAAACAGTAC
Organism: Enteromius paludinosus; assembly: GCA_032361165.1. NCBI lineage: Eukaryota > Metazoa > Chordata > Actinopteri > Cypriniformes > Cyprinidae > Enteromius > Enteromius paludinosus. Next base: position 14,388,747 of record JAUMHQ010000070.1, read on the forward strand.
AATTTCCATGTGGATTACATCATGTCAAGAAGACGCTGTAATGTTTGCTGTCATTCAGTTATGGCAATGGGCGTTTCGTTTTCCGACACGCTGTAGCGGTAGACCAATCATAAAGGACTGCGCCATCTGACCAGTCACAGCATTGAGGGCTCACGGGAAGGAGGGGTTTAGACTGACTGATTCTTCGCACTGTGTCTCACGAGTTATTTACGAATCCTTTAGAAATGGGGTAAAATTAAATCTATTTTTGGAGAAAACTAAAGTGTTTTTTGACCTTGCATACACATAAACCTGTTTAAGACACTCATAAAACAATATTAGCCACCTTTAAAATGGCATAATAGGGGCACTTTAAAAAAGTGACCCCTGCTCTGTAAACATCCATGACTGTATTTATTGTTTGAAAATAAATAGAAATAGATCACTAAAGTATTTAATGGTTTCAGTTTTGGACCAGGGGTGGAGATTTTAGAAATGGCAAAAAATTGGTTCACCTTGGTTTTACTTATGATTAATACTAGAACAGGGATAGTAAATAAAAGTTTCTGAAGTGTTATTAATATGACTAATATTAACTTTATTTAACCCACAGGGGAAACTGTTACTAATGATGAAAATGATCTAAAATACTATTATAATCAACTGCCATCCATAGGTAGGATAGACTAATTCACACACGCAACTGTCGCCTCTCTCTCGATCGATTGACTGAATACTTAATTCAACTGATTTAAGTCAATGTGATCTTACCGCACTTTCATTTCTTTCTTATCTGAAGCGGTCACAATGCTGAGCTAACGAGCTCGTAGCTTCACGTCAAGTGGTTCACGCCATGCATTAAAATCGATCAATGTACATTTAGCCATCCGTTATTCATTATGCATTCATTCTTTAGCAGCAGTTTTTTACAGCAATATTTACAGACACCTCCTTGGTGTACCCAAAATAGTCTCACACTATCAACAGACATTTCTGTGGTGAAAATAAAGGATCTGTTTAGTCCTCTGTTTAGCCTCGGTGGTCCGTGTCTCTATAAGCACGTTATTTAAGCCGGTGCACCACTAGTGTAACTTTGTTTCGGTTTTGCACAAGCAGTCCAACAGTCCTGTTTTGTATTGCGGGTAATGGCAAAACTGGTTAATCGCAGCATCCCTAGAAGCAGCTAGAGTTCAGTAATTACACTTATTTTAATTTTAATTTTAAAGTTGGTTATGGCAATGTGTGTTGATTTGCAGCGATCACCATTGGTCAGTACATTGTTGAAGGTGAAGTTGTTGGATATGGGAGATCCCCGCTCAATTCTCTCCACAGCCCTCACACCACCCAACCTAAATGACATCGAAAGAACTGTGCTGCAGCTCAAACAGGTCAATGAAGCTTTGTGGTTGTTGTTTACTGCTTGGTTAAGTGGGTTGCAAGGTGGAACAGTTTTAAAATATTATTTTACCTACCTGAGTTAGGTATTATTTTGTTCTCAGTTTTCGTTTTAGATATCGTTTATCTAATATTTGTATTGTATTTTACTTCAGATTTATTTGAATTAATAATGTATGTGTTTATTAATGAAAGTTTTAGTAAAATGTGATTAATAACTCTGACCTGTGTGTGTAGATCGGAGCTCTTTCTGTGCAGGGCAATAGTCAGAGGCAATTTGATGGTGATTTGACATTTCTGGGTCGTGTGTTGGCGCACCTGCCTGTGGATCTGCAGCTGGGCAAGCTGATTGTTCTTGGACATGTGTTCGGCTGTCTAGAGGAGTGTCTTATCATTGGTATAACATCTTGTGTATTAGTGTGTGTGAGAAAATATCTGTATATCAATTATATAAAAATGTCAAGTTATACGAAGTTATATGATATTATAAAAATCTACATAAACTGTCCATCAGCTGCGTCTCTCTCTCTGAAGAGTTTCTTTGCCATACCATCACTGCAGCAGTTGGCTGGGTACAGGTAGAATGACCTATCACCCCACATGCACTTCATTGGATATCTTCATCCTTTGCAATGGGTCTTTGTCTGTACTGTTGTGACTGTTTGCCCTTACAGGAGCAAGTTGAGCTTTGCACAAAATGTTCCGAGTGACTTCATTGCTTTCGTCTGTGCCTTCAAGGTATGAAATGCCAAAACTGAGCTTGCACGGTAGACTTGTTTAGTTTAAAGTACAATTTCTGTAATGGTAAATGTTAACTAAATGTTAAATGTCAACTTTTTCTTTTGTTTTTAATTAATTGGTCTGTTTTTGTTCGTTTGTTGTTCAGGCCTGGTACACCTCTAGAGCTAAAGGAGAGCTCAGACACCCAAAGGTAAATACATATCGATCATATAAATGAAGATGGGGAAGGAAACATTTGTGCTTAAAGGGTTAGTTCACCCAAAAATGAAAATTAGCCTTTTTTTTTTTTTTTTTTTTTTTTTTTAAAGTATCCTATGCATATGTAACTTTCTTTTTTCAGACTAATCCAATCTGAGTTATATAAAAAATGTACCCTTCCAAGCCAGGAAGTGAGGAAAAAAGCATGCATTATGTTTGAAATATGGATATTTTTCTTGCAAAAACTCATGGATGCACTACAGGAGGCCTTTGTTCACCCCCCCATAGCCGTGTGAGGGACGCTTTATTACAGCTGCGTTTACTTGCTTACTCCCATTAAAAGGCTTAAGCCCCGTTCACACTAGCAGCGACTCCCTGCATGTCGCCAGAGGCAGGCGATGAGGTCGCTAGTGGGCTTTCTCATTACTGGTCTCTTAGTTACGTCATTGTTGACAGTGAATCAGGTTTCTTGCCGCTACATACAAACATTTTGGAGGAAAAAGACCGAATATAATATAAGTATATTGAGTCCATACATACAAACAAAAATGAATGAGAAACAGAGTGCTTTTTTCCATTGCGTACGTTTATCTACGGCAAAAACGCAAACGCCGTTCCGTCTCGGTCCATAAAATCATTCAGGCTCGGAGTCAGCACGGCGAGTACCACCGGCTTGTGCAAGAACTGCGGCTGGATGAAGTCCGGTTAAGGAGTATAATCACATGAGCACTATCGTCTTCTTTCCTCCCGAAAGTCGCTCTTCATTTGCATAAAGTTGAGAGATTCTGAACTTTGTTGCATCGCTGGACACGCCCACATCGCCGGATATCGCCAGCTCTCCATTGAAATGAATGGGATCGCGTCACTTTGTCGCTGCTAGTGTGAACGGGGCTTTAGGGAGCCAGGACAATTTTTTTTTTTATGTATAACTCAGATTGGATTCATCTAAAAGAAGAAAGTCACGTACAAATAGGATGCTTCTAAGGTGAGTAAATTACAGACTAATTTTTATTTTTGGGTGAACTTACCCTTTAAATACAAATCATACAAGGTTCTTGCCATTTAAAAGCACTAGATGAAGCTCAATTCAAGATATGTTTTCATATTTACCTTGACAACTGTCTCAGCTGCTCAGGCTGCAATGTGATTAATAACAAGTATGTGTCTCAGGACGAACTGGAATGGGGCAAAGAGAACTGCGTTCAGATCAAACGAATCAGAGAGGTAAATACAGTGTGCACACACCGAACATGCTCATTTTATACATAATTTGCATTCTATACCCACTGAATCTGTGTTAAAGGTGGCAGAGCTCTTTGAGGATCTAAAGAAGAGAGTGTCCAGATTTAACATGCACATCAGCAGCTCCTCAAACCCCACAGACTACACCAGCCTACACAAACAGAGATTCATCCTGCAGGTACAGTACACACACACACAATAATACACACACACAATAGATTGTTACAAAGAAAACTATTTCAAATAAATACTCTATTGTAGAAATTGTTTTAAACATTTATAATAACACATTTTCACTGGAAGTAATTAAAACGGTCATCGTGAACTGCAGATATAATTCACAACCATTCCTACAAAAATATAGCCTTTGTGAGCATAATAGAATGGTTGTAAAAACATTATCTTACCGACCCCAAACTGAACTGGATGTGAGTGTGTGAGAGAGATACTACACAGAATGTGATCTGTTCATACTTTCTTTGTCTGTCTGGATTAGGTAGCCATTGCGGGTGCATTCTTCCCAAACTATTTCTCTCAGGGAGAGATTGATGAGCAGCTGGCATCTAAGGAACTCTCTGGAAACGATCCAAAGACCACCATTATGGTATCCGTGTCTCCAGTTTAAAAAGTTTTTAAAAAACTTCTACTGTCATTGTGGAGCGATAGTTTGAAATGAATTTTGCTGAGCAAGTTGGATTTTTAAAGTATGTTTAGCTAACTAGCTAGCTAGATGAATAACACAACTGATTTAATACAACAGATTTTGAAGGTAACTTTAAGGAAATATTTAGAACCAGGGTCCAGTTGCATAAACTTAGCCTTGATTTTAAAACAGTGTCTTAAGAGCTAGTCTGACCAACTAGCAGTTATCCAAGAGTTATTTTTTGTATTTACCTTAGACTAATATACATTTTTATGTAACTGAATTTATAAAAAACTGACCAGTCTTAAAGAAAAAAAATTTATCTGACTAACTTTTAAGACTAGTCTTAACCTTTTATGCAACCGGCCCCTGAACTGGTACCTCAGACTTGCAATGAATTGATCAATTATTTGTGTACTTGTGTAGAGTATGTCTCTGGCCTAAAGCCTTTTCTTTCTCTCAGATTAGGAATTTGCCTCCATTTGCATTCCTGTGCTATAAGCAGCTGCAGTCACTGTTCCGTCAATGTGGACAGGTCAAATCAATCTCTTTCGATGGATCCAGGTAACTTGCATGCATAAACAAGTCTCTTTCACCTACAAAATAAAAAATGAATTTATATAAAAAATGCATAGAACAATGGTTCAAGTTGATAGGCCTCTGGGATTTGTGAGGTGATGACTTAGAACTTAGACTTAAAACTAGAAATGTAGGATTATGAAAGGATTAAAAAGTTGCAAAATCCTGTTTTACCTTTTGCAGAGCATATGTGGAGTTTCACCGCTCTTGTGTGAGGGAGACAGGCGTGTTACCCGAGGTCTTGTTGGCACTGCTGCGAGCACGGCAGACTTCCGCTCTCCAGCTGCAGGTTCACTACGCAGACGAGGTGGAGGCCCACGCTAAAGGAAAGCCCATCTCACACTTGCGTCACACAAGGTGGCTGCAAGTCCAGAATTCGCAGTTCTTTCAAAGACATATTTAGAAACCGAACATTTTTCAAACACAAACCTCTCTTATAGGGTTAATGTGGATGTTCAGAGCCATGCTGTGTCTCCTGTTGGAGTTCTGAGCAGCATTGTAATTCCAGAAAAGCTTCCACCCAGCAGGGATTTTATCATTAACATCACAGAGGTGAAGGCTAACTTCTTAATATTGTTTTTAAATGCTTTCAGAGTAATGTGGTCTGATTATGACCCATTCTTTGTGAGCATTGTGCAGGTCTTTAATATGTAATTGTTTGTAGGTAATCGATGTGGGCCACTTTTGGGGCTTTCGGACAGATGAGAGCAGCGTAGAGAAACAATGTCAGTTAACAGCAGCCCTAAACATAAGGGTTTTGAGACCTCTGTCTGTCTCTCTCTATCCAAACCTGCTGTGTGTGGCCCCATTCAAAGATGGTCAGCAAATGGCCAAATACTATAGAGCCAAAGTACTGCACATCCTTGGCAGCAACATAGAGGTACATGACACATACAAGCACACTCACCATTGTTCCAATGCAGACAAAACATAAAGCCATATCTATAACTATTGCTCTACATGTATATACTGTATGTGTGCAGGTGTTCTTTGTGGATTTTGGTAACACCTCTGTTGTCCCGTGTAGCAGTCTGAGAGAGCTACCATCAGACCTCATGACTCCCCCTTTTCAAGTACGTATTTCCCTCCCAGAATTTGTACATGTTTAAAAGAAAAAAAGTTTTTATTTATTCAGTCTGATCAGCTGTCTGTGCTTATTAAATGTTCTCAACAATTGTTCCATAATCATTGTTATAATTTTGGTGTAGAATAAAAAAAAAAAAAAAAGTAAATTGCAGTTATTGGTATTACTGGGCCACTCAAATATTCACTAAAAATGAACCACTTGGAAGACATATTTTGACAAATTGATTACATTAGTCATTGTGAATATATGGTATATACAGCTTGATTTCTATGGATTTGAATGAGCCATAAGCTGTGTTTGTTTCGTTGCAGGCACAGGAGTTTAGCATCGCAGGGATGGGTCCGTCTGCGCAGTCGCTGATTCTGGGTGGACGTTGGAGCAGTCGAGCACGCAACCGTTTTAAGACACTCACGAGCGGCCGCTCTGCCATTGTGTCCCTTTACTCCATTCTGCACGGTGTCATGCGTGTTGACCTGCACATCTCCCTGGACGCGGGCGATGTTAGTGTGGCAGACCTCCTGGTGCAGGAGGGACATGCCTGTCACATGCCTGAAAGCTTTGAGAGTCAGGTAACCATGCAATGCACAGCGATGTCCATCTGACAAGTTTACTTGAAATCATTGTTATTCAGTTTTTATTGTACTGCTCTCTTGCCTAATTTGTGTTAACAACATTTTTATTTCTTCATCGTGTTTCAAATGTTTTAGTAAATTAAGTATGGGAGCTTTTTTCTACTTTTCTTCTTATCCTCCAAATTGCACATTTGTTATTTACAAATCTCTCTCTACTCCTAATTAGCAATTATACGTTTATGACAGAGTAAACTCCCAATTCAGGCTTCTAGCCCAAGAACTATGATTTGTATACACACAAGATCTTATATCTCACTTCTTTTTTATATATCTATATAATATCTATGTATTGTAGTTTTCAGCTTTGGAGGAGTCAAGTTTGTATAGATAAGAGAAAATACTTTTACCTGTCCATGTCCAATATTAAAATAAATCGTCTAGGTCAGTCTTTAACGCTTCTCTTTATGTGGATTGCAGCAGTCCCATGAGGTTCTGACATCTCTGTATGAGGACATAGCCAGTGGCAGATTCACACCTAGTTCTACTAGTGGCTCCTTGAACAACAGGATGGAGGAAGACAAGCTGCTCATCAACGAGCTCCTCCAGCACTTTTGTGTCTCTAGCAGCAGTGCCCCCAAGTGCAAGGTGCTGGCACAGCAGCCCTATAACCGCCTACATTCGAACTGTGCTGTATAAACCGTTATTTTCTGTGGGTCTTAGAATATAAGTTCCGTTCTGTCACTCTGCAGGCCTTAGTTCATGGTCCCAGCAGCCCACATAAGGTCACCTTTCACAGCATGAGCAGGATCAGCAACTTCAGGTAAGACCTGCCTGCCCATTTAACAGAACGCACAAATTGTATCCCAGAAAAGGATGTAGTGAGTGTTAATGTTTTTGGATTTGTTTGCAGGGCTGTTTGCATCGAGAGGGACAGTATTAACTCTGTAATGGTGAATGAATGTCCACAGAACTGGCATGAGAGGATGTTGGTGGCTGCGTCTGTGTCTCTCAGCGCATCAGGTGTGCATGATAATGATTGTCATGGAAAATGCAATGTACACTGCCATTCTAAAGACTGGGGTTACTAAGATTTTTGTCTTTAAAAATTAACTTTTATTTAACAAGGATCCATTAAATTCAGGAAATATAAGTTTTCTGACACTGAATACTGGAGTAATGGCTGATGAAAATGTAGCTTTGCCATCACAGAGATAAATTATGTTTTAAAATATGCCTATAATTGAATTTTCTTTATTTCTTTTATCAGTGGTGGCTAAGTTAACCTGATAAGGTTAATGGTAGTTTGATAGCTTCCTTGGTTTAATGTTATTTTTTTTTTCTAATTAATGATTTAATTCATGGTACAGGCTCACGTATCTTGCTGAAGGAAACATCTCTGATGCCTTATATCCACGGCCTTCCCTCAGTTGTTACTATGCTCTTCACACCTGTCATGGAACTGCGGTAACAGTCACCTTAAAAACACTTACCCTCACTTACATTGATTTCTCACATCATTCAAAATTATATCGATGTCACAGTATTTGACTGTATTTTTTTTCCATGCATGACTAGATGACAACATTTACATATGATGGTTGCTTGATCAACGTCAGATTTTTTTTTTTAAGCTGAAGTATTTCCACACAACTGTGTTTTTTCGTTAAAATGTTCCTGTAGGTAATCAATCTTTATATCGAATATCTGATATTCAAACAAAACATTAATTATGAAATTAAATCACATTCTGTTCTTCCGCTACTATCAAGGAAAAAAATTGCGTGGTCTCCCATAATGACATTGATTCAGCACACTACGGAAACCTGTAAGTGTCCGAATTGACGGCTGCCTCTTTACTCCTTTGTGTTCCTGACGCTTTGTACGTAAACACTCACCGGTATTGGGGTATATGAAAAATTAATATCTTTTTTTTTTTTTTTTTAACCACCGGGAATTCAGTATGAAAAGGTGTACCGCCCAGCCCTACATCATTCTTTACCAAAATAAAAAATATCTGTAAGAGAATGATGTTCATTCAAACTTCAAATTACCCATGCACATTGCAACTAGAGCTGGTGACGATATTATCATACATCAATGATGTCTCCAGAAGTAACTCAATGTTAATGTCAAAAGTCAGGTAACAGGTGATTATTGGAAAAATATTTTACATAGTCCATACAGGTCTTTTAGAATGCAAGTATGAAATAATTTATTATTCCAAATTTTAGAAATCAGAACAGATGTGTAGGTCAGGAATCCAATAAAATATTAAAATTACTATTAAAGTTACAAAATCTTGATTCTGCTTCTTGATTCCTGTGTATGCACATGTATTGTGATGTGAAAAGATTCAATGGCAAGAAGATGAAATAGAACTCACGTCTTTTAAATTGATCATTCTTGCAATCACTGCACCATGATGAGATTTTGAGTGGAAATTATTAGCAACAGTAACATTGCATAAAAGCTATTGTTTTTCTATTATTTCAACTCAAAATTGGTGTGAGGTGTTAATTGGAGTTAGATAAAAAAATTGTCCTGGCCCTTCTGAGCATTGAAATAAAATGTCAAAAAATCTATAATAAAACGTCCCTCACACAGCTCTAGAGGAGCAACAGGTCTTCTGTAGCGAACTTCAATGTGAGTAATTAAGACCAAACTGAACATGGTGTGTGTTTATGGTGCATATCGTCAATGTTTTCCCAGCAGGGGGGGTGCGTAGTGGAGGTGGATGATATTATTTGATATTAAGGCGATTATCAAGAAGATATTTTTGACATCGCCCAGCCCTAATTGCAACCTAAAATTTTGATCATCATAGCTATCCTTTGTTGCATAAAATGAACATTTGAATATGTTAACTGAGTTTAATTGCATGGAGATGTACTCTGCAGTACCAATGAGGACAGGACCTGTTTTACTGGTGCTCTGTGTGGACTGGGCTGGAACTCCGTTTCCCAAAGTGCAGTGCTGCCCGAACATGACATTGAACTTGCCTTTGATGTCAAGTTTGATTTTGAGGACATCACAGAGGTGTGTTTTGGTGTCAGCTTTGCATGTCAGGCTCTTATCTGTACAAGTGAGAGGGTTCATAGCTAGTTCATACATAGTTTTAACGGATGATGTGTATGTGTAGATAAATGCTTTGAGAGGTACAGTGAACAAGCTGGTGTGTGATGGACCAAACGGCCTGACAAACCTGAGTCCTGACAAGATCAGCAGCTTTCAGGAGGAGGCCCGGGAACGACTTGTTGGGTACTCGATCACCATCTATGCTCCTGAGACGTTTGAGTCTCCATGACATGGGAATACTAACCTAGTGACATGTGATTCTTTTTTCTTTAGACTGTTCATTAAAAACCCTCCTAGACCAGAGTGCACACCTGTGTACTATGAGAAATTCAAGAAATGGAACCAGGTATGAATCTACCATTCCTAAAGTCTTTATTTCCGAAAGCTCTGATTAGAATGAGTTCATTGAGTTCTTGACCATGATGTGTGTCATCAGGTGGATCGCTCCCAGCAGATGGAGCTACAGGAGAAGGATGGGAAATCCAAAGGTGTCCTCTTTCAGCTGCATCCAATCACCTTATTGAACATGTGAGGAGCATCATACACAAGAGAGCCTAGATTATGATAGAAAAGCTTAAATGTTCCTTCTAGTAAATGTGCAGTGTTTTAGTTTTGCTAGTCATTTTTTTGTTTATTGATAGAGAAAATTTAATTTGCACAATGCAGGGTTCATGGATCTGTTATGGAAAAAATATAATTTGACTGCATTTTTTTTTGGTTCTTAAGAAACATACTTCTAATTGTGATGTTTTAAAATGATGTCGGTTTACATTTAGCTGAGTTGAGTGTTGTTGCTGTAGTTCGTGTACAGTAAATAATTGGTTCAAATTCCTGGACATTTGTTTTTTCACCCCGAGAAATTGCTTTGCGGTCTCTACCCAGGTTGAAGGGTCATATTTAAGTATTTCACCAATTAGTTTTCCATAGCATTTACGCACTAACAAGCCATCTGAAGCAATACCTTCATGTAATGAACAGGGAAAAGTGTGTGTGTGTGTCTATATATCTGTATACTGTGTGTGTATGTATATAAAATATATTAATATACTTATAATATTTCCATCCACTTTAATTCTTTAATCATACTACCTTTTAAAATTGGCACTAAATGGAAATGTATCACTCTTAAAAAATTTGTTGTTGACCTTTCACTTTGTCCCAGCTAAGGGTTTGTATTCCCTTCTCTACAAAGGCCACCATTGGGCTGGACTATGAGCTTATAGGACTATAGCGCCGTTCTCTTGACCACTTGATATCTTTGAATAATAGAAGGTAATAAGTGTCCTCAAAGCACGCCTCCCTTCTCTAATAGAAACAAAAGCAAATACTCCCTAAACTGACAGAAGAGCATCCAAACAGAAATGGATACAACGCAAATCATCAGAGGGGGACAACAAATGTCATCCATGCATTAATGTTACTTTTGTAAAATATTTTGACCTCAATTTTAATCAAAATACCAGACACTTCAATTGAAATGAGACTTCTCTCTGGTGGTTTATGTTAGGCATCGCTTGGTTCAACGACCTTCTCTTGCTGTGAATGACAAAACAAACCGTCCTACATTAAGGAACATTTATTTTTCCCATTCGTTAATTAAATACAGAGTGCAAATAGTTAAAGACTTTAAAATAACTGAACACTGAACATCTTACAAAGTTGGACAGAGTTTAGTATAGCTGGAGCTCTGCAGTCTGACAATCAGGTGCCCTCGAGAAGGACCACAAAGCTTGTCTTTAAACACCTACACGTATCCCTACAGTTCTGCAAAAATTACAGTTACACATTTAGTAATTAACATCTTCAAATTATCATTGTGCTCGAATACACAGAAAAGAACAGAAAAAAAAAATCCACAATTCAACTCGATATTAATAAGTATGTCTGTACACAGAGCCACTCTACCAGTGACGGTGAATTGAAGCGATTAATCGACATGGCAGCAGGAGATTATATGACAGGCATGATTTTTCATTTTCGTGTCACATTTTACAGCAGGAAATATGCACTCCAAAATAAAGCAGAGAGAGGAAGAGCACTGCAGAGATAGCAAATATTTACTCAAGACTGGACTTCATGCACTTAAATCCGAAAGCAATGGAAGAGAGAAGCACTGTTTGTGTCCCTCCGGTATACCTATAGCTCTACAATCGCCCACAAGGTGTCATTTGTGTAAATCAGTGTTAGTTACTTATGCAGGGCTTCACCTGACTGGTAACGGGGGGTGGGGTGGGGGTATTGGTGCCGTTAACTAACATCATGATCTCTTTTTGTTGCTTTTTTTTTTTATTCTTTGAGGTGACATTGGCCTCCTGTGTAGTTGGGGTCCTTCAGTGCTGGCAAAGTTGTATATTTTACTGGCTATAGTGTTGACTTGTACAGAAGCGAGGAGTTTATTCCTTCTTTTTGGCCCCAGGAACCTTTTCTCTAATCCTAAAAGCAAACAGAAAATTAGACAGATTAATCATGTACAGTAAAAAAAAAAAAATAGAATTTGAATAATATTTATGAAGAACTTACTTTCCCATTATTGAGTTAACCTGGGTGCGCACCAGTCCTAAGTACTGATCAATCTGTGTCTGAAAGGGAGAAAAAAAGTGTGAGGATTCATCATGCACAATATGGATGTCAAAAGAATCCATCCTAAAACAAAAACAATTATACCAAAATAAATTTCTGCCATGAGATGTAAAAAAATGGATTTAATTATCTCTCTATTCTGTGGCAGAATAAAAAAAATTGCTACCTATTAAAAATTCTGAAAGTAAAGTTGCATCATATTTTATGAAATTTGACTGTTAAAGGAATCAATATCCTTAGTTCTGATATTGTGACAAAACATGGAACCTAAAAAAAAAGATAGTTGTAGGGATTGGGAAAACAGTACCTGGTACTTCTCGTAAACCAGTGGCACGGTAAACATGGAAACCACCGCTAAAGAGAGAAAGACCAAAGAGAGATACAGTCAGGACATCTGTGCTGTGCTCCCAGAATGCTGTGTGATGTCACTTGACACTTCCAGTTGTTTGAGGTTATAACACTCTGACCTACAGCAGTGTTCATGTGTGTGTTTGTGACATGGAATTTTGAGTGTGTATGTGATATAGGAGAAAGGTTATGAAAATTCCAACTAGCTGATTACACCCGCTGGTTTAGAGTAGGACAAATGTATACTGTGTATGCTAATTATAATAATATTTCCCAGTATCACTTTTTTTTCTGCATATTTGATCAAATAAATGCAGCCTAAGTGAGATTTAGAAAACTGTGGGCTTTGGTAGTGGTAGTGTGTATGAGTGTTTTCTTACCCAGAATCAGCAGGGTCAGGCCATTAAACAGAGCTCCAACATAGGTCAACAACCACATCAACACTGCAAACTAAACACACAAGCATATGTCAAATCATCTTCTCAGCTTTTTAAAGGAGCACTCAGTAACTCTTGCCACTGTATAAAATTAGGAGCACATATTTTGAAAATGATGAGGTGAAGACTGCAGTCATTTTACTGGACTAAAATTGCCGCTTTATTCTACATTGAGTGAGCACCACTCATGGCTTAAAATCACAAATGCAATTATTGGCCATTTTTTTGTTTCAAAATATGCCTGCAAAGAGTTATGTCCTGTAACTGGAAAATCTTGTGTTGCCAATAGGTTTCAAGACCACTGTTCAACCAATAAAACTAAATAAGTGAGTGCACCTTTAATACTAAAGGCTTTCTCTAGAAACATTCATCAGCTAGCATGTTTTCACCTTTATGGAATCGACCAGATCCTGAACCAGGAACAGCCTGCGAAGCTCCTTCATGGTGGAGTTGATGTACAGCTGAGTCTTATCCACATACTTGCTGATCTGATCTGCAGACAGAGCGATCTCCACCTCCAGATAGGTCCTGACGAGAGAAGTCATGAGAGTCAATCAACAGATTCATTGTTCGGTACGTATAAAAGGGCAAATTGAGGGGTGGACTAACTTGAAGGGATGGCCCTCGTCGGTTTTTTGCACTGCCTGCAGGACTGATTTGTAGACACGGAAACTGATGGTGGCGGAGAGGATAGCCAGAGCGAGATAGGCTATGACACTCACCACGCTGAACTGGGTTAAAGAGAACAGCAGCAGCAGCACACTGCCGAACACCAGTCCAGACTGCTTCACATCCCGCCAATGTAACAGATCTACCACTGAAGAGAGCGAGAAAAACAAGGTGATCAAAACAAGAACCATGTCAGTTCTTCTGTATGTTTGTTCACAAAGTTTACAGTGAGGAATGACACGATTGGTCAGCATCATATCTGCACAATCACAGATTGCAAGTGTCTCTCTACACTCGTTCTATTTTCATTCAGTAATTCTGATGTGTAAAACATTATTTACTTAGCCGTCACAAATTAGCAGCTGTGTAGTATTTTATTATGTAATAGGCAGCATTTGGACATTTACTTATCCCTACTAAAAGAAGGTCTCATCCACTGTATATGTACATAAAATATGACTTTTTTACAATTAACCTTTATTTCTGTAGCACTTTATGCAATATAGAATGTGTTCATAGGGTCTTCACAAAGATAAGCCGGAAAAAAACATAATACTCAAATACAGTAGTGACATTATTTAGCTTGAGTTCAGATCAATAACAGTGTAAAGTTAATTAGCTATAGGCATCAATGTTCAAATCAGTTGAATGTTGATTTAATTTAAGTTTAATATCAGTGTCAATGTTACAGAAAACAATAATGCTATTATCCAGCAGTCTTGGCAGTCAGTTTGGTCATATACACGTCCTTCTCAAAAAATTAGCATATTGGGATAAAGTTAATGTACTGTAATGTACTGATAAACATTAGACTTCCATATATTTTAGATTCATTACACACAACTGAGGTAGTTCAAGCCTTTTATTGTTTTAATATTGATGATTTTGGCATACAGCTCATG
>JAUMHQ010000070.1:14403293-14413834 GCA_032361165.1 Enteromius paludinosus
GTCTAATGTTTATCAGTACATTACAGAAAATAATGAACTTTATCACAATATGCAAATTTTTTGAGAAGGACCTGTACATAAAATTACTTCACGTTAAGTGTCTTTTAGAACCCAGCTAAGCAAGCCAAAAAGTGTCAGTGGAACTCTATCAGAAACTGATCTTTTTTCTTGACTGTATTCATCATGCATTTTCCATGAAGAGGAAATGTGCAGCCTTGAGGCTATCAGTTCACACCTGTCTACCTCCCACAGCACCTGTTTGTCAACTTATCTAACCCTAACCATCTGTGTACGCACACACACACACACACACACACAGTGTAGTGGGTTAATTATTGCTGTAGGGTAAGACAGTACAAATAGTCAAGTTATCAGAAGTGTTGTAATATAATGACCACACACAAAGTGAGCTATGAGCCTTCGCCATACTAATATAAACCTTAAAAAAAATCTAGCAGTGGAATGAAAAGGAGCATGAAGGTTACAACTTTTATATTGCATGTTAGTTTTGGCAAGTGCTTGAGTATATCCATGTAAAATGAAACGGATAAAAGACAAAGCTAGTCTATGGTGAAATTATCAGCACTCTACATAGAGGTGGTAAAATTTATTTCTACAGCGTCACTATAAACGTGTACCATCTCGAGTTACAGTGGTAATCCCCCTTGGCGCAACCGAATGTCAAGTGTCTTGCTCAAGGATCACCCCTTGCAGGGTTCTAACCTTTTGGTTTCTGGCCCTAACATGCATCTCACAAAACTGTTTAACTACCATTCAGACCAAGTACAAATGAGTCCCACCGCTCTCCAGGAGCAAGTCATTTACCAAGTGCTGGAAGCATGCATGATGTGCATTAAACAGATTACAACCAATCAAACTTGATGACCAAATATAACACATGCTCTAAGAGCCAATCCTTCTAGAGCTTGTATTTGTTATTGATGTGAATCTGACTGATGATGAAGAAATAATGTCTGGTTATGTGACAGTACTGAATAGCAAGGTTCATTTGAAACGGAAGTCTTTTGTAATATTGTTTTATTTATGAATGCATATTTCTAATATTAAAATCACTCTTTTCTTAAATCTTACCGACCCCAAACTTTTGAACTAGTAGCAGGTAGGGCAGATTTCGAGCACGGTAAACTAGCCTAAGTCTTTCCTCTCTAACTGCTGCAGGAAAACACATTCCACCTTTCCATCACCTTTCCAGTCAAATATCACAAAGACAACACAAGTAGAACTTGTTGCCATGAGAACCAGCAGAGCGAGATCTCTGAATCATCTCTTCAGTCTCTGCGGCAAGCCGGAGCTTCCAGTAACTTCTGTATTCTTTTTTAGCACCTGTATTTTTACACCTTTTGCTGCCGCTTCAGAAGAAACTGTTACACACTTACAAAAGCTGGTCTGTCACACTCAAGCGTGTGCATGACATCTGTAGTCTCCTGTGTGATTCTCCCATCAGTCCCGCTGGGCTAAATTTAGTCTGGCAGAGCTTAGAGGAGGGCAGAAATATCGGCCATTTTTATCTCAAGATTTTTGCTCGAGTCCAAGTTCAAGATATAGTGCAGACTTCATATTCAACTGATCGGTGAACACACTATCAATTATAACAACTGATGGTCTCTAGTCAATAATAATGTAAACAGAAAATACAAAAAACATAACTATTAAAATATAATCTCTGATGGCGATACTTGCCTGCTCTGACAAAGCCTTCAGTTATCCGACTCTCTAAACAGAACAAATCTAAAAATAGCAGCATTCACATTCTTTTTCCTAACACACCTTTAAGTATTTACTTAGCTACAGCAGACTGATATAAGACTTTTGTTTGATGATATCCAGTAGACTTAACATAGACTCTAAACTCACAGATGGACACTAAAGAACCACTAAAATCCCATTAATTCCATCACTATAAACAATAGTCTAAGAGATGTTACATTCTAAAACACCAAAACTAACAGAAGACAGAGAAAGCTACTGACCTGAACCACCCATGACTGCAGACAGCAAGAAAAAGAGAGAGACACAGTGAGTGGAAACGCACACAAAAGGAGAGAGAGAAAGGCAGAGAATGAGAGGGAGGGGGACCGGCTCATACTACCATTGGCTAATAATGGACACATGCATGCATACAGGGCGACAAATAACCCAGACTGAAACAAAAACAGTAAAAAATAAAAATCACACTTATGTGTGACCCTTTCACAGAACCTAATTAATCCACCTTGTTTCATATGTCCTATGTGGCAAGTGTGTGAGAGATGAGAAAGAAAGGGGGCAGCAGCGGTTGCTATAGATACAAGTGTTCCAGTTTCCTTTACACACATTGCTTAGGGGGCCAGCTTAAAATAAGATGATGATGATGGTGGGGGGTAATTGTGTGCGTGTGTGCTGGTGTTTAAATGTCGGAGTGTAATTATAGCATCAGAGATGCACATCCAGCTTGACAACCAGGCTAACATTACATCCAGCCATTCACTTCCTGAATGAAAGGTCATTGCCAGGGGCAGTTGAATTCTGGAAATAAAAATCACATTCATTAAACTCAGTGGGTTTCAATTTTATGGATCTGGTGAAAAACTACATTACCCATGGTTCTGCAAAAAATCCAGCGAATCTAACTGCACACTCATACGCTTGTATACGCATGCATATTTATAATATTCAGTCATAATATACAGAATCAACCTCTTTCAAAACAATATTTGTCCATATTTTGTATGCATACATTTGTCTTTTTATATCAAAATCTTAATCTTTTTTTCTTAAAATCGGTATAACTTTTAGGGAGAGACTTTTTAAATATCCCTAATACAAAAATGAAAGTGAACCAAGGCAGCTGAAAAACGTTTGTGGCTGAAAGCCTGAACGTTCGCTCAGAATGGTTAAATAACTGAATATGTTGTAGTGCATCATAAAAAGATGATCTTAATCAGCTAGAAAATGCTTAGCTGGTACATAAAGCTATGAAATGCATCCTGCACTAGAAAAGGAGCATTTGTAACGGCCTTGAAGGGTTAGTTAGACCCAAGTCTTTAATTACTCAACATCATGTCGTTCCAAACCCGTAAGACCTTCGTTCATCTTCGGAAGACAAATTAAGATATTTCTGATGATATCAGAGAGCCATCTGACCCTCAATAGACAGCTATACTGAAATTATCCCAGATCTAGAAATGTATTACTTACATGATGGGTAAAACAGTCCGTGACATCAGTGGATTGACTTCAGTTTTGCGACGCAGGGAGAATACTTTATTGTGTGCAAAGAAAATAAAAATAACAATTACCTCAACCATTTTCTCCCCTAAGTTACGTCTTATGCCATTTTAGAGAACATCGCAACGCATATGCACACTTTAACATATTTGACGGAGGTTCTGATAAATCTCATATGTGACCCTGGACCACAAAACCATCTTAAGTCGCTGGGGTATATTTGTAGTAATTGCCAAAAATGCATTGCAAAAATCCTTAGGGTAGTAAGTAAAGATCATGCTCCATGAAGATATTTAGTCAATTTCTTACTGTAAACATATTAAAACTTAATTTTTGATTAGTAATATGCATTGATTAGATCTTCATGTGAGAACTTTAAAGGTGATTTTCTCTGCATTTAGATTTTTCAGTACCCTCAGATTCCAGATTTTCATATAGTTGTATATCGGTCAAATATTGCCCTATCCATACAAATCATACATCAATGGGAAGCTTATTTATTCAGCTTTAAGATCATGTATAAATTTCAATTTCGGAAAATTAACACTTACGACTGGTTTTGTTGTCGAGGGTCCCATATTTCATTAAATATCTTAATTTGTGTTCCAAAAATGAACAAAGGTCTTATGAGTTTGGAACGACATGAGGGCGAGTAATTAATGACAGAATCTTCATTTTGGGGTGAACTAACTAACCCTTTAAAACCTTTGCAAAGCCCAAGCATGGTGAGTTACTGCGATATATTCCCATCGGACACTTTATTTTTGATTTTCCATGTACATTTTTACTCCTTGTCTGTCTTTGTTTACTTTGCCACCACAATTCCACATTAAAATGAAATTCCTTCACTTGTATGACATTCATTATTCTGTGAAACATAAAAGAAGGTATTCTGAAGAATGCTGGGAACCAACATTTTGGTTACTTCCACAGTACTGACAAAAAAAATGTCAAAATACCTTCTTTTATTCTCTGAAGTAAGAATGCCATGCAGATTTGTAGCAACCACAAGGGTGAGTTAATAATGACAGAATTTTCTGATTTTTATTTGAATCTCTTTAAAACAAGTGAACACTGCCTTGGTCTTCCCTAAATCAACATGAAGGCCGTTTTTGTCACATTTTGTGCCAGTTTAAGTTTTTTTAGGGTTGGTAGTAGCTTATTGGTTAATGATCTGGGCTGCTGACACAAAAATCTCAAAAATAGGTGACCCAGGCACCAGAGTTACCGCGATCATAATCCTGGTACAAATACACTGTGCTCCCAATTATGACCCCATACAACACCCACACGCCTGGAAATTCCAGAGCTGAACAGGAAATGGAATCAAGCCCCACCAAACGATACAAATATCATAAAAATCTGGAGGGAATGTATGTTTCTAATGTTTCACTGATTGGTTACGCATAACAGGGAAGGGGTGTGTCAAGCTGATTTGAGGCAGACAAACACATGCCTCTATATTCATAAACACTAAATAACAGAACACTGATACTGAATTTAAAAAATACAGTTTTCCAATTATAAGTCTACTAAACTAAACTTTTTTTTTTTTTTAATCAAAAAGAATATTCTGTCCTGGCATTAGAAACATATATTAGCACATTGGAGCAATGATTGTACTTATTTATTGAATTACTTCATACAGACAAAGTTTGTGGATGAGATCAAAATAAAAACAATTCCTTCAGGCCTGTGAGTGGTTTAAAAATACAGCACTGAATATTTTATACATATATATCTATATGTATTGATTTATGCATGTCGCGGCGTGTATGAGGATGGGACTAGACTTTAGAGAGATCGCTATGAATCATCAAAAAATAATAAATGACTTCATAGTGATATCATATGAGCATGCAGGGAAAATGAAGGGTGTGATGTCAGACAAATTTCTAAATGGTTTAAACACATAACACTAGGAATGAACTTAAGATGTATCTACAATGAATTAGTTTAAAAGCCCCTACACATCTAAGCACTGGAATATGATAGAATCCTTACGTTTCACTCGGCTCATGACAAAACAACCACCCAGAATACTCTAGCAACGTCCTAGAAACCACTAAGTACGCCTTATACTGAGAATACTGTCAAGCCAATTATAACATGAAGTTTGCATCTGCTAACAGACAGTAGTTTCAGCAAACACCATCACACACAACTACTGTAGCTTTACAAACACTGACTGCCAACACTCACACAATGCAGTCCCTGTAAATGGAGTCCAGGAACACCATTTATCTAGGTGGACATTTAAAATGTGCCTGCAGTGTACCCAACCCTGCTCCTGACTGTCCTGTAAAGCTTAGCTCCAACTCTAATCAAACACACATGCCTATCATTTTCAAGCCATCCTAAAAATACGTAATTTAGTTGCTTCAGGTGTGTTTGGTTAGAGTTGGAGCTAAACTTTGCTGGACAGTCGATCGCCAGGAGCAGG
The DNA here is from genome assembly GCA_032361165.1 of Enteromius paludinosus. Taxonomy (NCBI): domain Eukaryota; kingdom Metazoa; phylum Chordata; class Actinopteri; order Cypriniformes; family Cyprinidae; genus Enteromius; species Enteromius paludinosus. Next base: position 14,408,965 of record JAUMHQ010000070.1, read on the forward strand.
GTTGGGCATCCCTGGCCAAGAGAGTCCTAGTTTGTTTTTCTTCATAAAAATATCCTAGCTCACAATTTCCCAGTCTTGCATGCCCTCCCTCTTTCGTTCTCCAGGTATCATGGATGCCTGTTGAAGAGAATGATGAAATCAGGATGGGTGTGACCTGGTTGCTATAGCGACAGCCTCATCCAGCGCTGCTGTAACCGCGATTTAAGATAAAAAACAGCCTAAACTCGGTTCCGTAACAAACGGGGTTACCATATCAGCATTACTATAAAGCTGACGGACCACCTGCCATCCCTCATCCCAAACCAGATGCCTCTCCCCCTTTTCTTTGTCCCACCGGCGCAGAGACAGAGGCTTCACGTAAAACGCAAAACCTAATGCACGCAATATGTTACAGCATAAAACACACAAGGCGTTGTAACATTAATACCACGAAACACGATTTTATACAGACAAAAACGAAATCTGTACCCTGCCCTCTCCAGCTGCTCCAGGTGCACTCTTTCTTCCCTTTATCCATGTCTGTCGTTTCTCTCGCAGCTGTCGTCTTTCTCTTTTCTCTTTCGCAGATCTTATATCTTCCCGAGACCCACTATCTCACGCGTCCGAACTGCATGAATGGCCAGAAAAGAGAGAGGAGAGCAGAGGAGAGACAAGCTACTGCTATTTAGTGAGGAAACGGACAGAGAGAAAGAGAAGGAGAGGCGCTGCTTTGCTGGATGAAACCGTAAACACTGCAGCCTCCACCGCAGAGAGCGGAGCGTACCATATGCAACGCCCGGGGCGTGATGGGGGGGTTCGGATCAAAGAGGCCCCACCCTAACAAAGCTGATACATAAACATAAGCGAGGTCACGTGACCTCGTTGGCTTTGTTAACGACTCAAAATGGGCGGAGCCTGTCGGGTTTTTATATTGCTTTTTTATATTATTGCATTCATACTTTAAGAACAGCAGACTAACATACTGCATGTGAAAATAAATATGCCTACGAATCTAGTAATAAATATCCATTTAAAATTATAGTGAAATTTTATAACAACATATTAATATTCTCAGTCATGGCAGAGAAACAGAAACAAAAAGCAAAAGAATAAAGTTAAAATTAATAACAATCTTTTAATTTAATTGTTTTGCTTATTCATCTTCTATTTTTGCCTTTTGTTTCTGTTGTAATTAGTTTAATAACATGTATGTATATACATATATGTGTGTTAATAATTAATATTATATTAATAATTAGTGTATATATATATATATATATATACACACTAATTGTTAATAGAATATTAACTACATTGATAGTATAGTTATATATATAGACATACACACACACACACACACACATATATATGGAAATAATATGGATAGCTCAATTGAAACATTTCATAATTTTTGCACACTTCATGGTTGTGTGTAAATTAATGTAGTTTTGCTTTTGTTGTTAAATAATAATAATGGTGATGATGATGATTTTGCACAATAATATTTATGAATCGGTAAATTTGAGGATTTCAGTCTTGGCTTATTCATTTTCATCATCTTCTGTTTCCCTCAGCATCTTCTCTTGTCTCTAGGGGCTCACCACGGTAACAGCTTAAGCTCTCTCTCTTCCGTGTTACCATGGCAACAGGCTGATCTGTGCTGATCCAGATTGTCTCAGAATTGCAGTGTAACATGGAGCGTTGTTGTTTCATTTAATTTTTTTCATATCACCACATTAAAAACACCAGCCTGTTCACACGAAGACATACTTTAGCACAACTGTGATCCGTTGGTAATGTTCTTATGAAGTTTTTCAATGATAAAAACCCAAAGCTGTGTTACATAAACCGGCGGTCTTTTTCGCCCTCTGCAGGCGATTTACGGCAGCGCTGCCGTAAAGGCGTTGACCTCTTTTTCTAACATTCCAGAACCTTCAGTTTCAACAATCACCAGACAATAACAGGCACATATCAGCAATTCACAACATTAGACTTACATATTACCTATCTATTATACAACATTGTTTTCAGTTTATCTGTAGCTGCCTACAATTTTCTAATCTAAAAAAAAACGATTAAATATTGGAAGCAATAAAGCAAATGAATGTTTAATCAACTGCTTTTCCTTCAGACAAAATAAAGAAAAGCACTTCACCGTGCCTGAAGCATCACATGTGCACTGTCCCATTTTACAAGAGGATTATATATGTATATAAAAAGCAGTTTACAACACTTCTTATGTTTTACTGTTCATTCCACCCACTGCTGTCACGGATTCATGTCACTCAGGTTCACGTAAACAATGAGAGACAGACTTAACCCCTGAGATGAGCATGTTAAGAGCTGTGTTCTGGTTCTGGAGTTTCATGAACACAACAGAATATATTCTTACTCCTGCTATGAATGTGCAATAAAGTATTACAGTTTTATTATAATGAGCAACAGCAGTACGTTTCAATGTAAATGTTGTTTAAATGTACAACTTTAAAGGGCTTAAAAAACTAATGACGTGCAGAGTTCAGATCTGTGATATCTCCTGGGTGGATTGCTTTTTCTTTGTTATTGTGAAGCTATGTGAAGAAGCCACTGTGCAGTTGTTTAAACTCGCCACTAGAGGGATATTATCCCCTTAATTCAACCTCAGTCGACCCCAGAAAAGAGCCTGCGTGCCTGGTGAGTCAATATGACTTCACAAGCAGCATGTTTGTACTAAGGTACTTCACAATGAAACTGATTTCATACCAGCTTATAAGGGACCATGATGCACAATGACACACAAAAAGCCGTCACTGGGACAGTACCCTTTCAAAAGGTTAAAACTGAACCATTTAGGTACTAATATGTAACAAACATGCCCTTTTAACAATCTAAAATGCAACGTTTTGTGGGTAAATCATGTACAAAGGTGTACCTTTTGAAAGGGTACTATTCCTATGACAGCATTTGTACCTTTTCTTCTGAGAGTGTGTATAACGATGCTTAATGACCTAAACTAAATTCCTTTGAGCTTTTGTGATATAAAAAAAGCATTTGATAACTAAATGTTGTATTTACTGCCATAAATGTGAATATTTATGAATTCTTACTCCATCGAATCGTAAACCTATGCTTCTATTAAATTAATAACAGACATGATGTGACACAAATTCTGGATGTTCTTTAATGGCTTACGTAAAGGTTGTTGTTTGCTTTTGGACATACAGTAGTCATTGTCTCTCAGACTCTCCACCATCGAATCAAATTAGTCCTTGCAACGTAAGCAGGCTTTTCTAATTAAACTTTTATGGAAAACACCAGCTGTGACAATAATCTGCTCAGCACTTCCTCTGAGCATTGTAGAGCTATGAACTGGCATGACTATGCATTCAAAGAACAGATGATAAAGAATGAGATCAGTGAGCAAAGCAAATCCAGGAAACTTGTGATTTAAATGAATATTTTGGATTCAATACAGTAAGAATGAAGGTTAATTTTCATGACATATTACAGAAACGGTCTCTTGTAAATCATACTGTGTTTCTGATTCATTCTGACTGTAATTTGCTGTTATAAAATATAAGTTATTATCTGTGCCATTATGTATTAGTGAGTTTAATTTATTGTAAGCAAAGGTGGGTAGAGTACCCAAAAACTGTACTTAAGTAAAAGTACTTATAAAAGTAATTACTCAAGTAAATGTAATAGTCTGAATAATTACTTTTTATTACAGTTTTGCAAAAGGAAAAATATTATGCTAATTCGATTATACCGATGATACATAAATGCTGAATGATCTGCATAAAGAAACAACTTAATTAATTCAATGTGTTGCTTTTAAGCTGCTATGATCATAACAATCTATTTAGAATAGTTTTTGTTTTGAAATGCCATTTGGTGATAAACAGGAGATGAGCTGATACTCCCGACATCATCACTGTATGACACTCACCACCTCTCACCACAGCTGTCAGGCAGTGGATGTTTTCTGCGTCACAGTGCTAATGTTAGCTTGGTTCCAGACCTGCAGTCATCTAGAACAGTGGTTCTCAAGCTTATTCAAGGCATCCACTGTGTCAAACACAACTTTTGAAAGTACCCCACATTGGCTATTTCCTATTGGCTATTTTGTTTGTTTCTACCAGGAAAGTTACCATAGTAAGGTAATTAAACATGATTTGTTTTCAATACAAAATAAATCGTTATTGATATGGAAAAGAAATATGATGTCAGTTTTCATTTGGATTTTTTTTGTTTTCAGCATTTTCATTAAACTAATTTGAAAGTTTGCTACGCCTTGGTTGAGAGCCACTGTCCCGAACTCTCTTAAATTAGGACATTTAAGTACTGTAATTTTCATAAACATGCCTTTAAAAAAAGCATTATTTATATGCATCTTAAGACAAAACAAAGGCACTGACATGTTTTAAGATTGGTCAGCGCAAGTTCCTTTCATTTAAAACAGCTTAGATTTACAATTTATTCTAGGATTAGGCTTAAGCCTCATCTGTGAAACCAGGGGTATGGTTGTGAATTTAGTTCATCACTACAGTAGCAAAATATTCCCATAGTAATTTTTCACTTGAACGTACATGTTTTGTGTTTTAATATGAACAAAATCTGATCTAAACCATTATATTATAGTAAATATATTTAATTTCCTCTCTATAGGCAATTTAGACTAATATTAATGATTGAGTTTCTCTTATAAAAACTGTTATTGTAGTAGCATTGTCACGATCACCAGCCAGAGTGCCCTCAGAGCTCCACCAGAGGGCACTCCACCCTGGACTGTTATGTGTGTTACCCCTGTGTTTCTGCATTGTACTCCAAGGACTCTTATTATGAAGAGTGTTCCCCACTGTTTCAGTGTTTCCCCTGTCCAGTCTCTGCCCCCTTGTTAGTTCCCATAGCA
>JAUMHQ010000070.1:14434758-14449232 GCA_032361165.1 Enteromius paludinosus
ACTGTAATTACTAAATTACAGTAATTCAGTCACTTAGTGTGTTTGTATTAGTGTTGTTAGTCCCTGTGAGAGCTCTGTACAGCAGCCCAAGGGGACAATTAAGCAAAATTTTCATTGATTGAAGGTCAGAGATGTGTGTATATTTGTGTTCTTGAGACTCGCTGATCTTTTTGATTCACCTCCTCATTCCTTTATCTTTTGTTAACAAAAACCTTTAATTTGATGTGTCCTGCCCATTTTTTAATCATAATTTGGTTTTTTTTCATTGTTTATTTCCCACTTAATATGCCTGTTTATTTGAAACATTTGAATACAGTAAACATAGGAATGCAATGAACATGACAAAAACAACTGCTAAAATATTTGAGCTAAAGATACTATGTATATATTATAGTAAAATATCCTTAAACCAACCTACAAGAACAGTTGCAGGCAGTTCCATTCATTTAAATTCCATGGGAGTTTTGCATGAGGGTGCAAAAGGTCTCAAAGCAAATTTTTCTCATGTTCAAGTTGGTCATGTAAATTTGCAGTGCTGACCTACAGTTAGCTAAAACTAAACTGACACACTAAACAATGGACCATTTTTGCCCACAAAATTTTATACATAGATATATTACATAATTAGATGAATAACATAGATTTCGCAAATGTGACCTTAAAATGATCACAGGGAGAAATCATTATAAGATATAGTTTAAAATGCATGTGGCGCATGTTCCAGTTGACTTTGGCTAAAATCCACAAGTGTTATATACAGGAGTTATATAATGTTACAAAAGATTACAATTTCAAATAAATGCTTTCTTTTTAATATTCAGTTTATCAAACAATACTGAAAATAAAAGTATGGTTTCCACTTTCCACAAAATTATTTGGTTGACATTGATAATATTAAAAAACGTTTCTTCATCAACGATTGGAGTAATGGCTTTGCCATCCCATGAAAATAGGAAACAATTATTTTTTTTAATTGTTACAATACTTCAGTACAATACTAGTGGGTGTAACGTTCGGTGTGTGGCGAAGGAGATCGCAGGAGACAAGGAGTTTCCAAAAATAAACATATATTTTTAATAAACAATCCAAAGGATTTTTCACAAAGTAGATCGAACACCTAACACAACGGTTGACGGACAAACTAGAACTAAAAAGACATGGATTTTATACAGGGAAGACTAATCACTAGACACGACACAGCTGGGGAGGCACAGGTGGAAGGGATAAACTCATAATGACATTAAACACAGGAAAGACCATATAAGGGCAAACAGGAACTAGGACAAGGAAGACTAGACACAATGAAAACGAAACTAAACAAAGAATTCAAAAACACAGACTCTAAACTTAACTAAAACAGACAAGAATGTTACAGTGGGATTATTTCTAATAATTTCCAATATTATTATTTTTAATCAAACTGATACAGTCTTGGTGAGCATGAGAGACTACAGTACATTCAAAAAATAAACTTGTGTGCATATAAAAATAAAATATGTTTATAAAAGCGTACAATAGTCAATGTGTTTCTTTTTTTGTAGGTGTCTAAATGCAATATGCATTTCAAAGCATATTTATGACCTAATATATCTTTTGTCTGTGTTACAGGACATTTCAGAGCTGGAGAAACTGGAGGTGGTTCCTTTCCTCATGGAACTGTCTGTAGTGGGCAACCCAGTGAGTCACACACGCACAAACGATGTACTAGTCTAGATGAAGAGATTTTAAACTGAGACCTTAACTCCAACCTAACCATGATTCCAGACAAATCCGTACACACATTCACTCTATGGTTCTAAATAAATATTGTATGTTCTGTCCTCTTTAACTGGCCGATTATCCCTTTTATTATATATATTATTTTCCACCATGACACACCAAGTGCCTATGTTGCAGGTGGCTCGACGATCACTGCACAGACCAGCAGTGGTACTGCATCTGTCTACACTGCAGGTTCTGGATGGCATGACAGTCACCCTGGAAGAACGAACCAGAGCAGAGCTTTTAAATAATGAAGCACAGGTATCTAACACTTACTATCCAGATCGAATTAATGGATCAGATACAACTTATACTGCAGAGTCAATTACCTTGTGCATGTGTGTAGGGTTCTAGTTCAGGTGGTGAAGTGACTTTACCTGGTTTGGTACCATTGGTGACCCGACCGGCTCCTTTAAGAGGTGCAGGAATGCACTCACTTGTACCCGATCAGCAGGACGACACACACGACGCCAGCAGATGTACGTATACATACAGTACAGACACACACCCATGTGTTAAACACAAACGCACACCAATACATTTTTGTGTGGGTTTTTAGATAAGAAACAGAAAGCAGTCGTTTCTCTCTTACGTGGAGTTCAGAGTGACTTCAGGCACATCAGAGGGTCTTCCAGCCACTACATAACAGCACTGCAGCAGACCGGACACAGAGTTCTCTCCACTTTCCCTAACGCTGATTCTGAGACCAGGTCTGTATACACACACAAACTTATATGTGCATACAGTATAGTCTTTATGTGATGTTGTGTTCTTGTCATTTCACATGGAGGGGATTTTCTTTTTCTAAAAATGCTAGTTAATGTTATAGCATTGGGCTGAAATAGTGCTTTTTCACTCACAAATTGAGATGCATAAGCTTAAATCAATGAGGCCTATGAGCAGTCGGTTCCAAAAAGAAACACAAAACCTGTGCTAATTGAAAGAAAAATTGTATGATTTACAAGCCATTTTTAAATGATTGACAATTTTTGACTGTGAACACCGAATTAGATAAAGATATTTCAGCCCAGCAAAAGGGGTAATCTTGATATTTTCCACAGGTACCAGTGTCACAATGTACCCAGACCTCCTCCTCCTCTGTAACAGACTCATAGACGCACTGTGTGTGCCATGAATGCCAGCTTTGGTCTTGTGTGTTGTCTTTGGATCTTAGGACTTAAATTGACTCAATTTATTTATTTTTAATTCTGTCAATATCAAAGATATTAAATGTATATTTTCAATTTGAAGTCTTTGAGTGGTGTGTTTTATCTTAAGTCTTTGCCTGTGCAACATTCTTACTCTCCATGAGATTTGCTTATACTGTATATGTATAAATACATGTAAAACATTTGTCAAAAACATTTTTCTTAAAATCTCTTGTGCTTTGGCCTGTAGTTGCAAAACTTGTCCGTTGAGGGGTCCCAGTGGGCTGGTTTGGTATTTAATTTATTCCTAGCCTCAGTGCAACTGGTTGGAACATATGAACATATAAAATCAAAACCATTTCCTGCTTATTTATAATACTCACACACACACAAATCATCTATTGGCGGATTTGCACTTCTGTGTCTGTTTCGTTTTATGATGAACACATCTCGCACGGTTCAGAGTTTTGCCATCTAAGAAATAAAAGCCCACTCTGGGGTGGAATAGTTGTTGTTACAGCTATGGCGAACAGTGATTTGTGTCAGACTGTGACACTGAAAAGAGAGCAGAGGTTTTAGTCTGATGTGTTTATTTTCAGTGGGCTGTATTATGAGCGCAGTTTAGCGGCACAGCTGAAAATCCAATGCCTGGAAAATTTCAAAGGCAATCACACACATAATGTGTTCGGTAAAAACCTGTTATCACAGCTCAAGGTAATTCTCTTCCTGTTTTCCTGTGGAGTATAATGGTGGGGGGGCTGCAAAAGGAGAAAGACACAGAGAGAGAACCAAATCTAACAGAATAAAAGAAGACATATTAAAATGTGGAGAAAATGAGAAAGGAAAGCCAGAGTGAATGCTGTTGAATTTAATGGTGATCTGCTGTGGAAATAACACAGAGCACAGTGAGTGTGTTTTCCAAGCACTGTTCAAGCGAATATAGAGATTGAACATCTCCCGGCAGATCTATTGATGTCTCTTTTACTGTTGGTCTCACGGAGGAATATAGTTAATAGTTAATAAATAAGTAATGCTATTATTTAAAAAAAAAAAATCCAGTGTCTGATTGCATAACCTTTTTAATTTAGTTTGCATGGATATTGTCATTTTCACCGTATCTGTTTAACCTTCTAGATAAATTAATCAAAAGATAAAAACTAGAAATCATATTAGTTACATTTTTATCATAATCTTCACTTTAACATGAGAATGAGGTTCATTTTATTACTTTCACTGCTTTGATTTAAACAGATGTTGTTATTTCTGCTATGCCCATTCTAACACGAAAATGATTAATTGATTGTTGTTAATTAAATGTTTAAGTAAATTAATAAATAGTTAATATTCGCCCCGTTGTGCAAATAATCAAATCTGAATTACCAGACAAGCATATTATTTTTTCCAAAGGTTAATGCATAACAAGAATGACCTTGTTAATAGTTTTGCCAGCAAACCATTTCTATTTAATGTTTTCGTGGCTAAATCTGTGAGGGGAAAAAATGAAAGCGTCTTTACGTAAACACGTAACCGTGTGTCGTGTAGCGCCGCCCTTCAGGCCGTGTTGCACAACTGCAGAAGCGACGATGGATAGCGGGTTCGTTTTATCACCACACAAACCCTCTACTCAGCTTTCTAATACCTTTCCAGCCTTTCTCGTTTAACGGTATGTGATGTTAAAAACATAAGAAGCTGTTTCTATGTCATTCTTGTGCCATGTGGAAATGGTTTCGCTCCCAAACAGGAGCAGCTAACGTTAGCCGCGCTAGCCGTTTTCTCGCCTCTGTTCTTACTCTGCTGTGTTTGGAAGAAACCAAGACGATATTATATTGTAATATGATTTAAGGGTTGTGTGTTTTGTTATTGTAACGGCCTGTCTAGCGGTTGTCACGTTCATGTTTGTCTGTTGTTGTCATAGCTGCAGTGTTAGCATGTGAACAGATCACAGGATACAAATCAACAAGACTGCATTGAAAACGTAAATCTGAGGATTATATCCACAGATCAAAGGATAAGAGTACGAATTAACCCGTGAAGGCACTGGTTTGATGCTGATTGACTCCACAACATTTACCTCCTGTGTGTTTATTTTGGCTATAATCATCTCTGCTTATTTTGCTCGGGTAGAGTAACATCAACAAACAGGTAAACAGTGATTTTTTTTTAAATCACGGGAATATGGTAAAAAATAAAATAATTATATATATCTGGGTACTTCCCTAATTTATTAATTAACGTTACAATACTTTTTTACATTATTACTAAAATATTATATTTAGCTTATTATGCGTTCCCTAATTAAATATTCCCAAACTTTTTTTACATTTGCAGAACTATTATTTTGAATCCAGGCTCATCATTCTGGATTTTGTATATGTCTTTTTTTTTTTTTATCACTCCACAAATCAGAAAAATACTGTCAGCAGTACAAAAATTTCGCCATCTTTTTTTCTTCTTCTTTTTTTTTTTATGTTGCATGAAACCGTTAAATGATATGAGCAAACCCTCTGTAAAAAAAAAACAATCCTCAGACTATAGATAGGAATAAAACTATCTTGCCAGAAACATTAAAGAGTTTTTTTTTTTATTGTAATTAAAGTATACAGATAAAATAGATAATGTGTAATCAATTATACACTTGCCTTGGAGATTATATTCTTCCCACTAATTTAACATGTAAACAATTGCTTGGCAAGTAACACTCTTCTCCCATTAGAAGTATGAATGCATTCAATATATATTTCTTAAATATACATAAATAATTAATAAATAATTAAAATAATAAATAATTATTTCTATGCTATGTATATTATAAATCAGTTGCTATAAATATAGTAAATGTTATAATGAGTTATTTAAAAATGTTATACAGTGTTAAAGAAAGATTATCAAAATATATAGTATATTTAGTATTGTGTAACCTATGCATACACTTCTTTTTTTAACTTTAGTTTTTTTTTTTTAAACATATTTGTATTGTAATAAAGGCATGGGAGGTAACACAAAAACATGCGTAAAATATTTTTTCATATAAATAAAAAGAAATCTTAACAATAATCTACACTGTATACACACATTTTCACATAGAAAAGTGCATATATATGTACATCCATCAGTATGAGGTGACCTCATACTCAGTCATGAGTATGAGGTATTTGTTGCCTGTGCCGATATTTGTACACTTTCTACACACAATTTCAATTAATTTGGTTTAAATTGATTAATTGCATGAAATACTGATTCGTTCATTTAATTATTTGCATTAAAAAAAAATGAAGATAGTAGTATTATTGAAAATATTACATTATTCTAGACGTGCAATACAACGCTGCTCCATCTATGCCCTATGAAATATAAGTGTATATTGTAATATTGTTTGTGTTTGTGTGTTCCAGTGAATCTCTGTCGGCGGGGCATGTGTGTGTGTTCCGGAGCAGCTGGGAGGAGATGACCGAGTCTGTCTCTCCTGTGCTGCGTTCATTATCATGGGGCCTGATGTGCCCCTGCTCAACGATTACAAGCAGGATTTCCTCTGGAAGCGTTTCCCGCAGACTCTCTTGGGGGGGCTGAGGCTGAAACTCGGCTACTGCGCTCCGCCGTATGTCTATGTGCACCAGCTGGTGTTATTTCTGACACCATGGCTGTTGGGAGGCATCGGGACCCTCCTGTACCACCTGAGGGTGCTGGATGAAGCCTTTGCAGGTGTTGTTTCTGGTGTGCTCATGCTGGGTGTCGGTGCCACCCTTCAGGGACTGGCATGGTGTATGGCACACAGGACTGAAGTGGTGCAAAGGCTGCCTGGTGCCAATAACATTCTAGCAGATGAGGAGGAGGTGGAGTTTACTCACTGTGTGGCTCCTGAGACGGTACATTTTGTGGTGCCCGGGAAGAAGTTTATGGGTAATGTAGTTTTGCACACTTTTCTTGCTGGAGCACTGTGTGGCTTATCCACTTGGTACCTGCTGCCGGACAGACTGAGTGGCCTGTATGGGCACACTGGGGCAGGACTGGGAGCTGTCATGCCTTTGTTTGCCCTGAGCTGGGTAACTGTCTGTATTGGGGAGTATTCGCTCATCGTCAACACGGCTACAGAAACAGCCACATTTCAGCCGCAGGACACATACGAGATCACGCCGCTCACCAGGCCACTCTACATACTGGCCTTCATTACTATGGACCTGGCTCTAAGGTACAGATCCCACAATTCACCACTACTCCATGACAACATAGAGATCAATGACAAATAAGTTTGTACTGTGTATGTGTGTATATATATATATATATATATATATATATATATATAAAGCTCTTAAAGAAATTGCTTTTGATGTTTCTCAATAAGTCGCTTTTGATGAAACCGTCTGCTAAATAAATGTAAATGCTGAGATTTATTTTTGTTTGTTTGTGTTTAACCTAAATTTCTGAGGATTGTGTGAATGCCAAGACTCAGTGCTGTGTCTGATGTACTCTTCTCCTCGTCTCCCGGATCTCAGTCTCTCTTTCTCGTCTCAGGTTTTCAGGTTCTGGTGTGGTAGAATTGCAAGTAGCAGCTCAGGTGCTTCATGTTTTGTTTGTGGTTCTGCCAGTGCTTTGGGCTTTGGGAATGCTCTCGCCACTGGACGCTCTTCTGCTCTGGGCCATGGAACAGACCTTAGTGCATGGCCTGGGTGGGTCAACCATGTCCACCAACATCAGGTGAGCAATAAATCTGAATCCAGTCATATATAACCAGACTAAGTTTGGTCTACATCGCTGTCCTTTCTGGTGAAGACTTCTATTGTACAAAAGTCAAATGTGTGACCCCTGTAACTATGGTCTTCTGCTTTTCTTTTTTCAGGCTCTTGGTGATGTTTCTGTCATCTGTATGTGTTGCCATCTGTACCTTCTTCATTCCCTCCTCACTGGGTGTGGTTCTGTTCACTGTTGCAATGGGTTACCTCCTCAGCCAGGACCTGACCCAGCTACTGGTGCTGGTGAAGGGCAAATCTCCTACCTTGGGTCTGGGCTGGTGGGGGCTTCCTCTTTCCCTGATGTTCATAATTGGAGCTTTGACCGAGGCTGGACTCCTTCATCAGCTTTACCTCATCAACTCAGGGAATCTAACATTGGGTGTGAATTCTATAGAGCACTTGGAGTCTTTTGTTGTAACCCCGAGCCCACAGGAGGTGGTCGGCTGGATCCTTATAGCCCTGTTTCTTCTGACTCGTCTGCTGAGAGAGCTACAGGGGGCATGCGTGCTGGGAGGTGTCATGCTCAACCCATTGTACCCCAAACGGGTCACGACTGCCCAGGCTTTCAGGCAGAAGACCCGAGGTCTGCGTGTCGCAGGGATTATCTGGAGGATCCTATTGAACCTCGGTGAGGAGATGCTTGCACTGTACCAACCAAACAATCTTTTGTCTTTCTGTTTATCTTTATACATTGATAACAAATGGATGCATGATACATCAATGCTACATTGGTTGTTTGATTATCACAGTTTTTTAAATGTATCACTGCTTGTCATTATTGGGAATTTTACAATAAATATTAAATTGTGCATGCACCTAAATATGTGTCTTTTTTATCATTTGACAATCACTGAAACGGTCTTCAAAAAACATTTTTCATTAAAAATGAAATACTCAATAATTTAATCCTACTATTTAGCAAGTCTCAAAACTAATAACATACTGTACATTGTAATGTATTTTTAAAAAATTGTAGCAGTTCAAATTATGAATTTTGGTTTTTATTGCTCTATTTATTTTGACAAAAGTATAGAATTTGTATTATAAAAATAATTATATATTAGTATGTATATGTGTGTGTGTGTATGTGTATATATATATATGCATAATTCAATGTATAATTCTATTATGGTGCATTTAATGTAAATAATTGTAATTCACAGTGAGTCCTCTGGCGATGATTGCGTTTTTGTCTGTGGATGAATCTCTAGAGAAAGTGCACACGGCCTCTCTCGCCATTGGCTTCACACGGGCATTCAGGATGGTACGAAAGTCTATTTTTACACCACCTTGAAGCATTTTGAGGACATGCATAGCACTCTTTCACCAAAATACCCCTTGATCTTTGGCCTCTGACTTTTTGGCCTTTGTACGGCAGGTGTGGCAGAGCTCTGAAGCTGCTTTGCTGCAGATGGTGTTAGTGGTGATCATCAGACTTGCAGGGGGGCACAAGGTCACACGCTGGAATGAGTTGGGCACTACAGTGCAGCTGATACTGGTGAGCCAAACCTAATTCAAATGCATTTACTCTAAATTGCTCAAATTACAGGAATACTTGTTTAATAACACTTTTCTTATCCATCCCCTTTTCTGGCAGGTCTCACTTGTTGTGAATCGTGTATCTCAGTTTGTATGTAAGCTGAGTTTTGCTCTTACGGTGTTGATCACGTCCTGGACGGAGAGTAAACAGCGGCGTCAGTCGGCAGGAACTCTGCTAGCACTCAATGCTGCTCTGTTCCCAGTTCTGCTAGGTGTTGTGGCTCTCTCTGCTCTTCTGTCTGCCCCTCTTCTTCCTCTCTTCACACTACCTGTGTTCCTGGTCGGATTCCCCAGGCCTCTGCGCTCATGGCCAGGCACCCCAGGCACCGCCTGCCCTTGCCCAGATTCTGTATATTATCAGCAGCTCTGCAAAAGACTTGCATCTGCTCTCAGACCCGCACTTGCTAATGGTGCATTTGGTGAGTGAGACCAACTGAGAAACATATTACTGATCACTAGCACAGTCTCAGCTCATAATCATATTTTTTAGAATGTGCCTTAAGCTCAAACAGTAGAGCATAGCGCTAGCAATGCCAAAGTCATGGGTGTTTTAAGTCACTTCGGGTAAAAGGATGCATTAAATTGGCCCGAAATGAGAGTTTACATTACAATCTATTAATTGAAGGATCCTAAAAAAATGTATCATGAATTGATTTGATTTGAAGTTTCTATAAACTTTCTGATTTCATTTTTTTTTTCACCTGGTTGCAGGTTCCTGTACTCCAGGGTCTCATTACCTTGGCCGCTTCCAGGGTCGTCTTCTTTGGATCTCTGTTCTAGAAAGGGGCTACGGCTATTGCACTGTTAATATTAAGGTATACATGCTTTCTTGCCTTTGCTCTGTCTACAGAACACCAGTTTTATGATTCTCATTACCTGTCATGTTTCACCGCAGGGTTTGGAACTACAGGAGACATCGTGTCACACAGTGGAGGCTCGGCGTGTGGATGAGGTTTTTGAAGGAGCGTTTGATCATGTAGAGCGGCCTGGCCAGTGTTTCCGACTATTGAACCCTCACTGGGGTAACGTTCTGACACCCTGCTCTGTGTTGCCCGTCAGGGTTTACTCTGATGCCCAGAACGTTCTAACAGGAATTATTGACTCCCCTGACCACTTGCGTCAGCTTAATTCTGACTTCCTTAAAATGCTAGTTTGGATTTTATTGCGTTACTGTGTACAGGAATTGACACGTGGTGCTCAGCGAACAAAAGGTCATTCACTACAGACCTCTGGTCGCAAGTCGCAAAGCTCTCAGATTGCCATGCCCTCGGAGCCAGGTCCAGCTGTGGTTAAAGTTGCCATGGACTCTCAAATTCGCCCTGAGTCGTCCTCATCCTCTCATTTGAGGGGGCAGGACAGCTCCAGTCTCTCATCCTTTGCGGATTGGTCAGACGAGGATGATCTATTCGGTCCAGTCCCTGTACGGCGGCCGATCAGAATGATGGTACAGGCAGATGAAGGACAGACTGAGTTAGGGTTGGGAGTGTCTCTTCCAGGTTCTGTAGAAATCCACAGCCTGTACGAGAGCATGGCTCTGTCTTCTCTGCCCACCCTTAGACCTCTGGGTCTGGGTTTGGGGCTCGGTCTGCCCATTGTAGATAAAGGGAAAGGCAACATCCCTTCGCTCACTTCGACTACTGTCCCGAGCAACTCCCAGCCTCTCCACTTCACAAGCCCTCACTCAGAGCTCTTCTCTCTGCCTGCAGAGTGGCGGACCGCCCAGTTGGCTTCCTCCAAGCTCCAGGTTCTGCGACCCTGCTTCCCAGAGGCTTGGTTCTGCTTTTGTTTATCGCAGCTGGTTGTGGAGAGTTTTGGGGAGGGGGACTTTGAGCAGGTGATGTTGGGTTTGCAGGAGGACCGGGCCCTGCGGGAGCTTTATACCCAGGTGGTGCTATCATGCTGTGTGGCACTGGGGGCAGATGCTCAGATGTTCAGCCCCAATCTGCTGTTCAGACTGTACTGTGGGGATGGACCCTGGACTGAGGGACTTGAGTGGCTCCGAGCCAATAAAGAGCTGCATCAGCTCACACTCAGGGCTTTCAGGTAACATACAAGCAACATTCAACAAACGTTTTCTATCAAAAAAGGCCTTAACATTCTTGTTTATGTCATGTGACATGTTTTATTCTGTGTGTGCAGGTACAGTGTAAAACTCTTGGTAGACCAGGCATCTCTTGGTCCGGTAGAGAGTCTGGATGAGCTCTACACAACTTTGCAGGATTATCATGACAATTGGTTCATTGGCCTGGTAACAGACCGCAGTTGGCAAGACAGTGTTGCACAAGAGAAGCCCTTCCTGTTTTCTCTCGGACACGATCTCACCATGGTAAATGGAATGTACTGGAATTACTGGAATGTAACCATTTCTATCAAACATTGTCATATGTAATCATGAAGCAATAAAAAGCATCTCCTGAGTATATATGAGTTTTTGCACAACTCGCAATTAATAATAATGAATTTAAGCACATTTTGATGCTCTATTTCTGCAAAATAATCCCTGCCCACAATGATTTCTCATTGGTCATTATTATCAGCTTGTCTGTATTGACAATCATTTAAATATTACCCTATTCGTCTTCATGCATTCTTCTTACAACTGAGTTTATAAAATTAATTTTTACCAAAAGAAAATGATCATTTACAATTGCGTGATATTTTCTGTTTTTCATAGGGGACATATACAAGCCGTGTGTTGTCACTGCAGGAAAATCTAGTCCAGGTGGGAGTTTTGAATGAGGAGGGTGTAAGGGGACAGTGGGCCAACCTGTCATGGGAGCTATTATATGCCACCAATGACGATGAGGAGCGCTACAGCATTCAGGCACATCCTGTGATGCTGAGAAACCTAACTGTTCAAGCAGCTGATCCACCTCTGGGATACCCCATCTATTCATCCCCGCCTATCCATTTACGCTGCTTATGATAATCACCTTCATATGTTTACCCCTCCCTCCTCTCTCCTTAGAGATCTTGACAGCATGGATGCTACCAGCACAAGAGTTTTACAGTCAAATTTTTCCATTTCATTTCTTCTTCGTTAAGGGTATGGTGAAATATTGTATTAAACGTATGAAGCATTTAAAATTGCTACTGTTGTAGTGATATTTGACTTTATTTTTAAGAAATGCATGCTAGTAAATGTCCACACAATAATAGTGTACAGTCAATCACACAGCCCAGTTTAAATTTGTTATCTGGAAAGTTTGCTCAACAATTTTCTCAACGGTGAACCCTTGAGTGTCTTTGAGTAAATCTCATTTCACACTGCTACCATTTCAATTTGTATTTCATTTTATTTTTGTATTTCATCATATTTTCCCACTTTTTTGTAAAACATTTGTCAAGAGCCATAAAGAAGAGAAACAGGGAAACCATTGCCCTTCTAAAGAACCTGTTTGTCAGATCTCAAGGATGTGCCTTGGTTACTATTTACAGTGGTTATGAATATTTTTTTTGTTCATATGACCACCTGGTGTTATAAATATGA
Organism: Enteromius paludinosus; assembly: GCA_032361165.1. Classification (NCBI taxonomy): domain Eukaryota; kingdom Metazoa; phylum Chordata; class Actinopteri; order Cypriniformes; family Cyprinidae; genus Enteromius; species Enteromius paludinosus. The sequence continues at coordinate 14,447,424 of JAUMHQ010000070.1, forward strand.
TGGTAAATTGGCTTTATACGGTTGTGTAATTGTATGTACAGAAGAAATACAAATGTTTTGTATAAATACTCGACTGTCTTTTTTGTTCACACAAATGTAATGTAAGAATATTCAATCCTATTTATACCTAATGTACAACATTTTGATACAGAAAACACAAAACAAATCAATGTCTTGATACAGCGAGCACAATATAAGGTGTTCTGTATTTATTTAATGACAGTGAAATGTCTTTTTAACTTTCCCGGGTCTTTCTGGTAAGGAATTCACGTATTTATTTAATGACAGTGAAATGTCTTTTTAACTTTCCCGGGTCTTTCTGGTAAGGAATTCACAAATCAGTTTTTCCTGCAATGAGATTTTCAAGTTGTCTTGACCTTAGGCTTGCTGAAATATGCAGAGTCTGCATCCTGGAAAAAATGTTTTAGGAAATATATTACTGCTATTGTAGCATAAATAAACCAGTTCAGAAATGTTTACAGCAAGGTCCCACTACTCACCAGTCCAGCTTTGAAGTTCTTCACTCGTTTCTTACCCAGAACATTAGTCAAGTACCAGGCCAGAGTGGGAGTGTATTGCCACAAATAGCAGAAGAGTAGAAAGGGCTGCTCTGCGATCCACATCTCCTTCACATGGTTGGCCAGACCTACCAGGGTGAGGTGAACACAGCGCTCTGTAGACATTTTATGCATCTGATCACCAGCTGAGGCCACAGGCTAAAGAGAAAAATGACAAGCAAATATTATTTATTTATTTTACTTAAAAAAAAAAAAAAAAAAAACTGTTGCAAATACCTTGCCAATCTCCTCTGTGAATGCATTATGAACAATACTTGATATTACAGGTCCGGGACAGATGGTACTGATGGTGATGTTCGGATAATCGGCGAGTTCTGTCCTCAAAGAGTTAAAGAAACCCTGGAGAGGAGCTTTTTTTTAATCTTCTATGACAATTTATTTTACCAGACTATTCTGCATACGTATAGGCATACTCTCACGTAATTCTGTCAGTTTGCTCTCACCTGCACCGCATGCTTGCTCGCAGCATAGCCCGTGGCCAGAGGGACCCCTACAAATCCTGCAACGCTGCTGACGGTGGCTATGATACCATTGCCACGGCGCATCATGTGGGGCAGCACCTGCTTAGTGACAGATACGGTGCCGAGGAAGTTGAGCTCCATAAGTGCCTGGTACACATCCACATCAGCCTCTGTGCAAAGCGAACGCTGAGTCCGGCCTCCGTTGTTTATCAACACATCTATCTGAAAATGCAGACAAACTAAAATTATCCCTAGAAATACTTCTGATCATTCTAAATTGCTTAATACTCAGATGAATTACAGTATAAATAAACAAAATGGATGATTTTTTTTCAGATGATTATTTACTGTTTTCTGCACACTTGTGCCTGCAGATGTCTAAAGTTCACTTGTTTTATTGTCGGGTAAGGTATAACCCGTTAATTTTATTACCAGTTAATTTTATGTTGAGTAGTTCACCCAAAAACTTAACTCTGCTGAATATTAAAGGTGCTCTATGCGATGTTGCAGGATTTTAGCTCGATTTAATTTTTATCTCAAACCGTATGCATCACCCGCATTCTTGCCGATTGGTTGGCCGAAGTTTGTTTGTGTGCATTAAACTCCACCTCTTTTTGCCGACTGGTTGGCCGAAGTTTGTTTGTGCGCATTAAACTCCACCTCTTCTTGCCGAATGTTTGGCCAAAGTTTGTTTGCACGTTAAACCCCACCTCTTCTTGCCGATTGGTTGGCCGAAGTTTGTTTGTGCGCATTAAACTCCACCTCTTTTT
>JAUMHQ010000070.1:14477773-14489320 GCA_032361165.1 Enteromius paludinosus
AGATAGATAGATAGATAGATAGATAGATAGATAGATAGATAGATAGATAGATAGATAGATAGATAGATAGATAGTTAGTTAGTTTTCGGTTATGCCGCACCCCGTGGCTGGAAGGGTGTCCCCCTCATTCCTGCAATCAAGTCCCTCTAAACCCGGAGAATGGTTTTAATTAGGGCCCGGAAACCCTCTGCGCTCTCTGTTCAAAACCATTTAGACTGACACGAGACTATCGACGTACAAAAAGACAGAAAAGACGAATTCAAACTGCAGAATGTTCCAGAGATGTTAGTTTTCATATGCGGAGCTGGAAATGTATTGTCTATTTAATATCAACAAATGTGCGACAAATTCTTAATCTTCAGTTTTTACATTTATTTAAAATTTCATTTTTAAAAAAAAAACAAGAGCTCATTATTATTTTAAATGGGGTTGACAGTGTTTTGAACTGGTTTTTGTGGACGATGCGTTTCAGTGGTCTACAACTGACATTACAAACAGAAAAATAAGCAATACTCTCCCTTTTCTCCCTCTGTCTCCATTCTCTCTCATTTTTTTTTAAGTCCGACAGCGTGATGAGCTAATAAATGTTTATCAAACTTACTGTTGCAAGGCTTAAAGTGACTCAGTGTGCCCGATTTTTGACCTTTTTTAATTTTTGTTTTACTCAATAACGGTCAAAAAGTCAAACTCGTCCCAGCGCGCAGCCTGGCGCCTCTTGGCGTCTCTCTGCCCTCTGCAAAAGGGCCAGTTTCTCTTGTTGATGTTTCAGGATTTCTCATTTTTCACGCGCTCATGCCCTCTTCCGGCTTGGACGTGTCACGTGGATTGACATATTTTTTATTATTTTGAGCCTTCGTGTTTATTTATTGAAGTTTCCTGATTTTCTTTCTTTTGATTAAAAGGCTTTTCCACGTCAAAGACAAATCTCAAAACGTTGACTTGACTTGGACAATGAAAATGTGGACAATGTGTGATGTAAAAAAAATGTTGGAGGGCCTCTTTTCCAAACTGCAAACAAAATGTAGTGTTATATTTGAAAAATAAAAAGAGCGAAACAAAGTTTTCACATCCACAGAGTTTAGTTTAAGATGTTTGAAGCCAATGATTTCTCATTAAAAATCCCTGCTATTCGTATCTGTCCAATAGAACAATTTGTATAAATTAATCTTTGAGTAAAACATCATAAATTATTAAAGGTTTATGTATCCAACACTGTATATTCTTAAATATTGGCCTTACTGGTTTTACAAATTTGACGCACTTGTCCAGTATACTTAAAATTCCCAAAACTCAGAGAAGCTCTTTTGATTTTCTCCCATTTTCCTAATCGTCTGCAAAGGAATAGTTTATTTTAGCAAACGTCATGTGCGTCATGAGAATATGCGGTAACGCCGTAAATATTGGTTATGGTTTTAAGTCTTGTCGCTTAAATTATGAACAAGACGTCCTAAGATCCTAAATCCACAAGGCTGGATGTTAGAGATCCCAACAGTGAATCCTGGATCTGATGCGGATGTCCTTGCATGCTGTGCACCGTGTGCTGTGCGCCGAGGCCGGGCATTGGGTACGCGGAAGCCCCGGGATTGTTCATGTTTCCCTGCAGCAGAAGCACGGAGTTGTGCTCGGGGCTCTGCGGCGGAGAGAACTCATCCTCCGAGCTGGACATGAGCGACTTCACTCCGTCGAGCGGAGACCGCTGGCTCTGCTTACCGCCAACGCCGTTGTTCTCGCTGTTTTCTCTGTTGGGTGAATATTACATTATTAACATATTATGTTGACATATTACAGGCCTAGAATTAGGCTACGTAGTAACCTATTAGAACGTGATAGATTTTAATAGGCGTGTAATGGTTAAAATTGTTTAATTTTACAATAATTATTAAACCTATACAAAAAACCTAATGCTTCATGTTTGCTTTGTTTTTAACACAATACTAAAATATGCAACTGTTCACGCACCACCTCGTCTATATGTCAACATGACTGAAAAGATAACTGTCAACACAGATTTACGACAGAGGATTTTAGAGAATATAATTCAAAGTAGATTAAACTATTAGACTTGTTTATATGAACATTTATATATAAAATATTAGGCTAATTAAATGATATGAATACAGGACTAAATCATTATTTTCCGTCTTCTGCTGTTGTTTCGTTCTTTAGAACAAAAGAGACTTATTTTACAATCCTAGCTTTTATTTAATTAAATATCCAGGCAATATGCAAAGTATTAAATTACAAATATAGGCTACAAACTATAATTTTAGACAGTGTTACGTGATGTTGGTTTAGATTCGTTTTACAATTAAATTTGAGTGTCAATAGGCTATGATATTTATGATATAACGATAAATTCTTCAAATGTGCTTTTTTTCTCTGCAAGTGACTGCAAAGTTAAACGTTAAATTTGCGCGTTATTTATTTTTATTGATAACGTTTATTTCACACACCTCAGTTCACTCTCAAAAACGGTAGGCCTTTGTGTAGGCTACCTGTATATATTTTTATATGTATTTATTTTTTGCATTTATATCTCACCTTTCTTTTGCCTCAGCTGCCCGGTCTCTCTGCCGCCTGTTTTTAAACCAGTTGCTGACTTGTGTGGTGGTCAGTCCCGTTGCCTCCGCCAGCTCCCGCTTTTCCCGTGGAGACGGGTAGGGATTGTGCGTGTACCATTCACGCAGCACGCCCCTAGACTTCTCCTTAAAGCAGTAGCTGGTCTCCTCACCGTCCCAGATCGTACGGGGCAAAGGAAATTTCCTGCGAACGCGGTATTTGCCCACAGCGCCTAGCGGGCGGCCCCTCAACTTTTCCGCCTCCACGTAGTGCGCCTTCAACCACAGCTGCTGCAGTTTCGGGTGGTTGTGCGCGGAGAACTGGTGGCTCTCCAGGATCTTGTAGAGCTCACGGAAGTTTCCCCGGTGGAAGGCCACCACGGCCTTGGCTTTCAGCACGGATTCGTTCTTGTGGAGGTGGTCACAGGCTGGCAGGGACCAAAGGAAACGTCCGAGCCTCTCCAGGTTTCCACCCTGCTGCAGCACCTCGCAGACGCACGCGACCTGCTCCTGCGTAAAGCCGAAAGAGGGCAAGATTGACATAGCGGCCCGGTGCAATCCAGAACGTAAAACCCTTCTATTCCGAGGCTCTAGGTATTCCTATCAAATGAGTCCTCGGTCAAAAATCCCCGTGCCACGTTTATCTCTTGATGCAGCTCCAATTTTGATAACCGGTTGAGTGGCACCACTGTCACCCTCCGGGGTTGCACACTTGAGATTGGGATGCGGATTGTCCTTGTGGATATATGACAGAGAAACCCAGCACAGCGTCATTCCGTGATTAGCTCGCCCCGGTCTGTTCTGAAACCGGCCAGCAGAGCAGAACTGCATCTACAGATCCGTTCTGTTTCCTCCCCGGAGGGCGGACGTCAAGGCCTGAAACTGGAAACCTTGAACACACACACACACACAAGCACTCACATACTCGCTCACACTGAAGTTGATAGGCTACTAATCAATTATTAAATGATCACAAGCACCTCAAACCTTGCATACTCCACATCGCCTTCAGTTTTTCTTAATATCACAGTTTAGATACTTCAACCTATATATTTTTTGTACTTCTGCTTTAAGCTAAAGCCATTCTAAATTAATAGGTATTCAGATGACCACTGTGTGCTCCTAATTAGGTGGCATTTTCTCAGCTTGTTAATATGAACGTTTGATGACATATTTAAGAGTCAAAGATGCTAAACGGGAGCAACATATGCTTGTGAATATTATTATGTGATTCAGTTGTAAATCTCAGAAATTATCTAATTTTTTAAAAACTTAATTTCACTAATAAATTACACAAGCAACAATACCTATAATAATTCATAAATGTGCAAAAAGCTACATGACCTCTTCAGCCAGCTGAACTTTAGGCATTGGCTTTGAAAGAGAATAACATATTAATGAATCTGGTACCGTCTTAAATCGACATGAATTTGACTTCATTTCCGTTATTTGATGTACTAGATTACTTATTGAAATATCAAGAATTTATTTAATCCCTAAAGAACCATAAAAAAACTCAAGAACAATCAAACTGTTATTCAGATGATTTATTTATTTATTGCTGAACGATCCACTATATATTTGAACTTTTAAATAACTTCATCTTGTTGGAAACGCCCCTCCGTTGGAGCATTTGTTCCGTGTGGTTTTGTAAGATGGGTCTGAAACACTAAACCGATCCATTAGCGAATAACTTGTGAGCTTGACGAGCTCTTAGTCTCTAGGTCACAGCTCTTTATCTCTGAAGATATCCGTAACATGACACCGGGAAATCCAGCTGGCCCGCCTGAGGTTATTTCATTTTTTGGAAAAATATTCCTCTAATTATTTTTCCCTACCCGTTTTAGCACGGTCTGAGGATTTTGGACGTCGAATATTCCCTAATGCTAATTAATATCTATGTAATCTTTAATTCCTCTCAACACCTGTAAAAACAACAAATCGTGTTTAGTCCTCTCTTTTTTTTATTAATGCCATTGAACAAACATGGTTTACTCTGCAAGCAGATTTTAAGTGAATTTTAGAATAATCTTCTTAATCTACATATTCTACCAGAATATGTCTTGTAGTTATATCCAAGCATCTACTGAGAACTCAAACGTTTTTTTCTTGTTTTTTGTTTTGTTTTGCAACGTCACACTTTGCAAACAGCTAAATTAATATAATAAAATAGCCTATAAAGTTTTATTATTAATTGCTTTCAATTGCACAGTGTAATGTAAACTGCGACCCATTTACGTATTTAGTGCTAATTTTAGCCCTGTGTTTACTTAATGCATACATTAATAATAATATTTTTTAACAAATAAATGCCTAAAACTATCTCTACTGTCCTGAACAGTTGATGGGCCGATGGCAGCTCAGGTTACGGTAGTGTAGTGTGTTCAGCACAGTGCACCCCCTCCATCCCACACCAGAGCCTCTACCAGCCCCCAGCACGGCGGCGTGCCCGCTCTCAGATCATGATCATTTCAAGATGTTCAGGACCAACAGAAGCGCGCGCACTCACACATACGGTACGGCCCGACGTTACCAATGGGCTCCACTGTGATGATGATACAGGGTGAGGACACACAGCATCCTAATAAGTGCAACATAAATGTCACCGTATTTCATGTTTAGTAGTCCGCGCTCCACCGCTGTGAAGGTGTAAACTGTTTTCTTTTCACATAAGTGTGTGTTTATGAGTTTTCTGTGAGGTGTAAATGAAAGACTAAGCGGAGGAGAATCCACCGCTAATTAGACGTTGTTGCAGAGAAAATATTGCGCGTTTAGTTTTAAAATAACATTGCATAATGGAGCTTTTACTTTCATTTTAATTCGTTTTAAATATTTTTTCAAGAATTGGACTCTTGAATTTTAAACATGATTTTGGCAGCATTGGTTTTGTTTCCAGGTCTGTATTTAGATGCAGGGGCGTAGCAACCGACTGGGGCTCGTAATTAGATGCCAACAAAGTCATAGGCCTTGATTTAACGTCAAAATGTAGATTATAGTTTAACCTTATTATTCTTTCACATGAACTGAGATGAGATTATATGAATGGTGTGCTTTGCAAAATATGCGAAAGCAACATATAGCCTATATCCTAATATATTTTTTTTAAAGCAGCTAAATTGAAATTGTAGCTACTGATTTAAATTTTGAAGAAAAACAAGCTACAACCTGCAGTGATAATTTCAGTGCATTTTGAGTTTAATAACTCATCAGTTAATCTGAAGCTCTGCTAATTGAAATTTGATTAGAAATAGGCCTACAGAAATAAGGTGGAAAACAAAAATGTTGTTGTAACGATGATTCATTATTTTACAGAGCGGAATACAAGCAGCTTAAAAAAGGTTTAAGGATTCTAAAAAACAATTAGGAGATGAGAGATGACATATTTGAAGCTAAAATGTATTTACACGCTGTAATTAGAAATAAATTATTTAGACATATTAATAGCATATACTGGGGTTATATTGATATCATAAGTAAAGTATTAATAACATCAATAATAATACCAATAATTAATATCGTAGGCTGTTATTTAAAAAGGTTCAATAACAACAATTTTCTCTCTCTCGTGTACATATGCATACATATATAAATGAAAAACAATGCAAATCCAAACTTGTCTGCAAGACTCAGAGTGTCATATTTTTGTGCTACAGGGAGAGGGCGCCAGTCAGTATCATCGAACTGTTTTTTTTCCACAAACGGACAAATAATCAATCTCACCCTCTGTAAAATATTATCTATTTCATACTCCTGTTCTGTTAAGGTTCTGTAATTCTGTCTTGTTCTTATCTTCTTCTATGCAGCGCAGATGTTGTTCCAGAACAGAATCTGGAACAGGAAGATAAAATTCCATTGAATAAATCGAAGAGTAATGTCTGTCCTGCACTCTGAATAAGTGGTGTGTGTGGCCTTTAAGAAGAAGTAATGAAAAAAACAGTTGTGCTCTCTCCCTCTGTGGTCCAATTTCACCAGGGGGCATAGATTAACCCCACGTATCGTATATGTGTGTGTGTGTGTGTGTGTGTGTTTCACTGAAATACTTGCATATTTTCTTCATTTTAACAACCTGTGTCATTCAACTACACACACACACACACACACATTGAGGTGATGACATGCACTTTACACAAATGTATTTAAATTAGAATGACTCCACACTAACCATACCCCTACAAGAAATGCTTTTGCATTCTTTTGAATTGTTGTACAGTTGAATTGCATGTTTGCAGAAAGACTGTGTTTAGCAATATTAGTACTAGTGTTCTGTAACTGGACCAAACTTTCTCCTCTGTACCTCTCATTCTCTCTCGAAGCAGACATACCAAAGAAATTATGTAAGGCTGTAGAGGTCAAAGTTCAGTAAAGATGAATGACAGCCTCATATCCCAGAAGGCAAAGAATGAAAGTTTGATCACACAGCTTATTATTATTTGCGTATATAAATTCTGTTTATAAGTTAGAATTCAAGTTCAACTTTTTATTCGGTTTAATGGAACTGATCTGTTCAGTGCAAACTTTAGACTTCAAACTGAGGAAAAATGCTTTAAAGAAACGCAAGTATTCACATTTGTCAGGAAGTATATCTGACACTCACACTTACAAATCTTACACATTAGGTCTGATTCAAATACATAATCAAAACCTCACCATTAAATGAAACACACACACACACACACACAGACACACAGGTATGAAACACAGCTGAGGAGCAGCGTGTGCCCTTTGACCTCTCATTAGTGGGGGCATGGGGGTTCAGGTTACAAATCCAGCTCTGTTTGCTATTCAGGGTTAAGTCCCCCTCCTTTCAAACCCCCTAAGGTGAGAGGTCATAGTTTTTAATAAGGCTCAGTTTGAGAGGTTCATATTTTTTTATTACCGTTTCTTATTGTTGCTCAGTGTGAGGTATGTTTGAGTGGTTTCGATCACCATCACGTTTTTTACTTTGCACATTATGACTTAAAACCATTGCACGGGATCAAAATCAGCACATATGTCTTTCAAAGCGTTAATTTTTTCAGCTGGTGTTATCTGATACCTGGCCGTCTCCCATGGAAACCGGGTCACCTAGGTTGGTTGAGAACAGGTGACAATGCTCTTATTTCCTTTTCTCTCTCTTGTTCTATTGTCCTGTGCTGGTTTTCCCTACTTGGTGAAAGGAGTCATGAATTACAATGCGAAACAACTCCCAGCAATATTGCTGAGATGATGGTATATTCATATTTGTTTGGAATCCAAACTAGGTCTCTCAGCTAAATTTCAGAGAAAAGCTTTGGGATCTGAAATTGCTTGGCTGGTTAGGTCTTAAAAGAGAAATGCCAGAAATGAGAATTTGCTGAAATGTACTCACCCTCAGGCCATCCAAGATGTCAGTGACAACAGAGAACAGATTTGCAGAAATGTTACACTTCATCACTTGCTTGCCAACGGATCCTCTGCAGTGAATGAGAGTGAATACGAACATCCCAATAATCCACAAGCGATTGACTATTTCACTTTTGTGATGTGAAAAGTAGTTTGTTTGTAATAAACAAATCCATCAATAAGACATTTTTAACTTGCTTCCAACTAAAATGAATCCTCTATTTATAGTGAAAAAGCCATCTTGTCTGAATCGGGAGAGAAATATGCATAGATCAAACACCATTTACAAGTGAAAACTGTTCTAAACAGCCATGTCAGTGGATTTTGATGTGAGAGAACAATAGGACATGGAGTTTTTCCACTGGACGTTGTGTTTTTATGGACTGGTATTTTGGCCATAAGCAACAATTTAAAGTTAAAACGCTACTTTAAATATTACTTGATTGACTGGAGTCATGTGAATAACTTCTGGAGTATTGTTTTTATTCACTGTAGAGGATCTATCTGTAATGCTTAATGTCTCCAAATCTGCTCCGATGAAGAAATAAACTGCGTTTGAGATTCACGCAACGCCTGTTAGTGCCATCTGTAACAGTCTTTTACAACTCAGAGTGAATTTCTCTGTCTGTTTCTCTACCTCCTTCTGGACCCCCCTAACAGGAGACGGCAGGGCCTCCAGAAATCGCCCTCCTGTTTATTTGAATTTAGAGTCCGAGACAAGACCAGCTTGCTAACAAGCTCCAGACCACCAGGCATGTGCAAACGATCACCGCTGATTTTCCAGCACCCGGCCTGGCCTTTCTGTATCAGGTCTCTGCTTCCCTCCCCTCCCTGGCTACTTAAATCTTTTTATTTGCATGTTTCCTGTCCGTCTGAATATTTAACATCCACTGCAGACATAACATGAAAACGCAAACAAATCTATGTTCAAAAGTTTACAAGACCTCTCAGCCATGAATGAAATCACTCGAATGAGGCTGTTTTTCCAGCATAAATATTTAATGAATCACGTTTTGTGCTTCCCATTTATTTTTTTATTTTTTTTTAGAAAAATACATAACTTTAACATTTTTGTTCATGCTAAAATATTATTCACAAGGCTGTTTTGCTTTTTGCTCACAGCCGTACGTTAGCTCATTTCACACCTATATCTTTTTCATTTCTGACAATCCTGTAACTGAGACTTTTCATTCATTTCTAAAAGTCCTTTCTCATTTCCAGAATGGTTGCATAGCTTTCATCATGGAGTTAAATACTGCAGATGTCAAACCAGCACCAATAAAAATAATAATAAAAAAAAAGACAGGCAACCTGAAGACCAACCAAATGTTGACCCTAGCAAAAAACAAACTACTGTAACCAAAAACACACACTCTTCCATATACAAACAAACAGTTCCCTCACATACACAATCATATCAAGTTTTTTCACATTTACAAATGTACTGACATGTTTTAATATACTGTACATTAAAATACAAAATGTTTTTAGTTTAATCTACAGTATATATTAATAAAAAAAGAGATTTTACTTATTGCTTTTTTGACAGACAGCAAATTCTCATTGTATGCGATGGATCACTGTAAAACACAGACGGTAAGTTTAATCAAATCTTTTAGAAAAACAATATTCACCCATATTTCTCTCCGAAAACTGTTTGAATTTCAAATGAAACAAGTATCTCTTTGCATATTTTGTGCACAGATAATACCCCAAACTTTCTGTTAAAGCACATGTGACAAGCCTTCGATTACCAACCACCATTCTGACTCATCCCTTAATTTGTATAAGCAAACATTGTGCATTTGTATTTATATTTGTATTGTCTACAATACAAATCATTTGCATATTATTATTATTAAAGCAATTTGAAGCTGCAGGCAATGTAATGACAAAAAGATTGTCACAGATTTGTCATTTTTAATATGCATGTGTTTCTATAGGGAGGTGACCTTTAAGGTCGGACTCGGATAACACATGACCAGACGTCCACCTGTTTGCTAAACTCAACTCTTCTTGGCAGAAACTAGCAGGTGACCCTCATAAAACACACACATACGTCCACACTTCCCTCGTGTGAGAGGAAGAGAGATAGAGGCAGAAAATGAGAGCTGTCTGGTACTTGTGGTTCAGAAATGCATGTAAACACTCCAAATATTATAAAATGATTTATGGAAGGAATATATAGGCCTAGAGGAAATATGCACGGGGAAAAACAATTTTTCTATATACCAGGGGTTTTCAAAGTTTTTGACTTTTCAATAGCAAAGGAGACCATTCCTAAAATATAAAAGGCAGCTCTATATGTTTATGCATAAAGACCCAATTTCTACCTATGAATAAGAAAAATATGTGTATTTAAAATGTTATTTATGATGCTTTGTTTCCTTTTTCTGCATATTGATTTTGTTAGATGTAGAGAAACAAAGAATAAAATTATTAGAAATACAAAACAATTAAATAAAATAAAACTTTTTATTAATCTCTGGATTTTCAGGCAGAATGAAATTATAATAATGTCATGTCTATGGACCTTTCTTGTGCACCTCTGGTTTGAAACACCCTGTTATACTTATAGGCTATAGCTGAAAAGGTACCTGTGTGTGGAAATAGAAAGAAAGAGGGGAAAAAAAACACTTTCAAAAACTGTGCTCTCTAAATATGACTTTGCATAGATTCTCCAAACCAAACTGGAGTCAAACCAAGTGACAGATTCACCAAAATAATTTAATACTTAAAAAAACATCAAAACATTCAGAGACTGAAAACATAAAAAAAACCTCAATCAATATTTCCAAGTAATATTGTGATTTTACCTCCACTTAAAATCAAAGGTCGGTCATCTCTTCCCTTATGTGCACTGTTTTTAGTTTTGTGAGTTGTCTTTCCCCTTCATCTTCCATTTCTCTCATCTCGCCCTTCTCTCCCTCTGAAACCGCACATAGGAAGTCTCCATTTAGGTTTGAGGTCATGTGGGCTTCATGACCTCCGAACTCACCAGTAAGGTCCGTTTGGGCCACTGTGAGAGTGGTGTAGTCTTGGGTGGTTGTGTTAAGTGAGGTGGGGGAGCTGTGGGTAGGGTCAGGACTGTAACCCAGGTGGTAAAGGTAACCAGTGGCAGTCTCCATAGGTTCCTTCTTCACAGGAGATAGAGTGTGTACACTAGCCAGGCTGTAGAGTGCTGGGCTGGGCTCAAGAGAAGTTAGCTGCAGCCTATCCTGCTCCTCCACCTGGTTGTGGCACAGAGAGGCGGAAGCAGGAGAACTGCCATCAACAATGCCTGACAGATGACAGAAAGATGATTGAGAAATGTCAGAAAATGAGAGAGAGGATAATGCTCTTAAACAGTTTTGTGGTATACTCTTAAAATCCTTTAACATCTGAAGAACCGTTGTGTTTCACAAAAGGTTCTTTGTGGCAAAAGAAGGTTCTTCAGAGGTAAGAAAGACATGGTTCTTTAAAGGGGACATCTGGTGCCACATGCAGAGGCTGTTTGGACTGAAATGTGTGTTGGGAGTGTGTGTACACAACCAACCTACAATGATAAAGATCCAGTAGTTTTCTTTTCATTTAATAAAAATAAGTTGCCCCTTCTGAAATCAAGCCATTCTCAAATGCATGTCGGTGT
>JAUMHQ010000070.1:14522860-14575548 GCA_032361165.1 Enteromius paludinosus
CGCGTTAACGCAGCGCGTTAACGCCGATAACGGCCCACCACTAATATATATATATATATATATATATATATATATATGTGTGTAAATATATCCTAATTCTAAATATAAGTGCTATAATAGCATGTAAATAATACTAAAATAACTCATGCATGCCTATGTTCTTTCAAAATGTGTAATATAATATATAGTATTCAGCAAACTGCTTCTATTGGTATCTGTTCGTTTTTAGTTAAAAGAACATTTATGGAAGTGTGTAATCAGTGTGGAAGTGTCTGTGTGTGAAAGAGAAAGAAGGTACATGTCCTAAATGTGATTTTTATATGTCCTATAGATCCTGCAGGAGATGCTGTATGGCCCGTCCGTTGATTGGTGGGCTCTCGGTGTGCTGCTGTATGAGATGTTATCTGGCCATGCCCCATTTGAGGCAGAGAATGAGGATGACCTTTTTGAGTCCATCCTGACTGAAGAGATCATCTACGCGTCCTGGCTCAGCACAAATGCCGTGGAAATACTGAAAGGGGTGAGCTGCTCAGTGTTTACTTAAGAGCCCTGGAGTCATGCAGACATGAATCAACTTGAATGGAGCAGTGATTGCTTATCTGTCCTGATTGGTGGGAGGCATATGGGGTGAATTAAACTGTCAGTTCATGCAACAGTAAATATCTCCCATCTGATCTCTCTCAGTTCCTCACGCTCATCCTCTCTCTTACATAACTATATTTAGCCTCAATCCACTGCTATCACATGACTGCAGCTAAAAATAAAAAACCCTTCACATCAAATGTACACATGCACACAACCCCCTTCTCTTACTCCATTGTGTTTGCTCTCAGGAATAGTGGAGGAGATACACCTCTGGTAATAATCCTGAGGAGGATTTTTTTCCCCTTCCTTAGAGCAATGTGCAGTTCCCGAGGGACCAGTATATTCCCAGTTAAATCTAGAAATTCCAAAACAGAATGTCACGATATTTGCCTGAGATGGAAAATCCTTAAACCTGGGTCATCCAACATGACCTTGACCTACAACAGTCAAAGAATAGATCAATAGAGTGGCTCAAAAGCATTCTATTTTTGGAATAGCAGACTTTAGTCCTGTTACATAGCTGCGGTGTGGACGGACCAGACATGAGTGTAACAAACAATGAACGAGCACACAATTTCTTTAAATTTATCAGCATTGGCCAATATTGGATGATTAAGTAAACATTTTATTATCCTATAGTTTTATATGCAGAATACATTTGCTGTTATACAACCCTCACTTACAGTATTATGACATTCTATTAACAATAAGTAACTTTGCAATTGCATGTCATTTATCAGTAATTAGAGTAGACTCTGCTTAATATCTTCTAACACTTTATTTTAATGGGTCCACAACATACACTACTGACTATGAGAAACAAGTATGTTAACTCTAATATTATGTGGTAGCATTTTTTTCATGTGTATAACATGTTATGTAATGTTGTGATGGCTAATTTTACTTCTAACATTTAAAGATGATTGAGTTGATGTTTTTGCTCATAACATTTAGGCTAATCTGACAATTTTAAAACTGTTTCTTTAGTTCTAAAACTGGATGATCTCTCTGAACAACAACGAGTTTGTCAGTGTTGTTCAGAGTGGATGAGGTATGGTAGCCAGCTGTGCTCCCTAATGGGTGTCAGATTTACCCAGAGAGAGTGTGTGTATTTGTGTGCACATGTGCTTGCTTGTTTTAGACGGCTATAGAAGGAGGGCAGGATTTGATTTGATTTGATTTAATCTGATTTGCTTATATTTGATACCACACATTGATACTCTCGACACAACCTCCCACAAGCGATTGCATGTTATGTCATACACGTTCTCATAGGAATTGGGTCCGATTACAAATATGTTATCTATTAACTGTAGGTTTAATTTCACTTTGAAGATTTGATTGGAGTCCCAACATTTAGTACATTTGGCCTCGATCATATTTTTGGTTAGTGTATTCCTATTTAGTTATGTAAACCGATAGACATGTATGTATGTAATATTTAGTTTTTATTTTTCTCAGTTTCTGACAAAGAATCCATCCCGTCGTCTGGGTTGTGTGGCTGCAGATGGTGGAGAGACCGCTGTTACCAGTCACCCATTTTTTACTAGCATTGACTGGAATAAACTTAACCAGCGAGAACTTGAACCACCTTTCAAGCCCAGAATTGTGAGTTTTAGATGTATATATTGATCTTTTATTATCAAATTCATTAGAAATGTAAATGCAGATTTATGTTATATATACATGTTTTGTTTTTTAAAATCCGAAAATCCAGAAAACTGCAGAAGATGTGAATAACTTTGATCCAGATTTCACCCAAGAGGATCCTACTTTTACACCCATCGATGAGTCCATCATCCCATCCATCAATCAGGACGAGTTCCGAGCCTTCTCCTTTACTTCCCCTGAACTGTTGAAAGTGGTTTCTGATTTTCAAAGCAGAGATGAAGAAACATGTGAAGAGAGCGCAGGAGAATTCTGTGATGTGATAGAACCAAATAAATTGTGACAGCAGGAGCTTTTAGGAGCAGTCTAAAGAAACATTTCAATACCATTGTATTAATACCAGCATTTCAGTGGACTAGCTTGTTGGTCTTTGATTCGTTTGGCTTATGCTTATGCTTTGGAACAATGGTGTAATTGTTTTTGTATCAGACACATTGTGAGTGATTTGCAAAATCTCCATGAGACACTCCATCCTGGAAGACAGCAGTCTACACAAATTTGATCAACTTTGATTGCTACTGTAGCTGTTTTAACAGTGTTCATATCCAGATGCTTAGGAAACTAGATTTGATTCCTCTGTATCGAATATAGCCAAACATCAGAATGATTCTGCTCTAAAGGAACCAAGAAAATCAGACTCATGATACTGCATTTTAAATGGAAACTCTAGTTTTGTAAGATATATCATACATTTCTTTGTAAATCTGTGCTGTTTGTTGTTTTGTCTGTCTGTTGATTACATTTCAGGTCAGAATTTCACCCATGATTAAATTCTTTAGATGTGTTTTATTGTTGAGAAAGGTTGCAATATTGAGTTCTCTGCATTAAGACCTGTTCTTTCTTTGACTTCATCAAAAGACATCTCCCCTCTGTTGTTCTGAGGTGTTAAAGGTTAACGCCATCAGGTGAGATGTAGGCCAGTGTTAATTCTTTATATTTAGGTCAGTGACTCTTCCTCCTCATCCTCATGTTGTTTATTTGGATCTTCTCAGTCCGAGCAGAGTGAAATATCTGTTGGTGTATGCTTTTGTGCCTGTACATATTTGGCAATGATTTCACAACATTACTTTTTGTGTCTGTGAGTGTGCAAAAAAGTTTTGAATTTCAAGCAGACACAATTTTTAGTATGCTTTGTTGGTTTGATAGACCAGCTAAGACCAAGTTTTTCCACATTTTTATTTCAGTTTGTTACATTTTACCAAGTTAACCTCTAAAATGGTATGTTTTTGTAAAAATCATAATAATTCTTTATGTGAAATGAATGATAGGCAGGTTTTTTTTCATGAGGAAATTGGAGGATGATGCAAACTCTTTTGTTTAATCAAATAGGAAACACTAACGAGTCAACTTAAACAAAAAAAAAAAAAAAACTATTAAGGTTGACTGCTAATGAGTTTCTTGTAGGGTGGAGTCAAGCTTAGAAAACATTAGCCTAATGAGAATCTAGTAATGAGTATTGTAGTATAAGTGATTTAGTTTTTTTGTCTTTGCCCGTTCTCCTGAAATATCCTTCGTTTCCCCTGCCTCACCCAAAAAAAAACCCTACAAGGAAGGGCTGTTAATTTTTTGTCATATCATGCTTACATTCGATAATGGAGGCAAACAAGATTAGCAACAGATCTTTGGTATTGAGTGAGATAAACATTGGAGATGCCATGGGAGATCCCATTAACCAACTTGCCCTTACAAGTTTGGCCCAGCCCCAATTATACTAGTGGAGGCTTTCTTGGAGAATCGACGTCAGCAGCCCTTTCCTGTGGGATACTACAACCCTGAAGACCAACAAACAGAGTGCTATCTTGTGCTCTTAGAGACATTTACAGTCTTTGGCAACGTGGGGGTAGGCGGAAATCCTTGTATGGTCAAGGACACTCACTTGTGGCGCTTCAATGACTCATCTTATAACGTCTCACCCAGAGGAGTTTCCTGATCCTTCAATGCCAGTTTCTCTTTATTCTGCTTAATATCATTTTATTATTCTTTTTTAAAAAGACTTTCCATCTTTCACCATACACATAGTACCTACTGTAGTCCTTTGAACACCACATGATTTTTTTCCCCAGACAAGGTAACGGTCTAATTTGGCTGATGTCTTTATATCAGACCATTCATGTGAGATTGCTTGTTCCCTGTATGACTTGCTTTTTCCCCTGCAGTGATGCAATTTGTGTTATACTTCTATGTTTTTAAAGGGATCTTGCTTGACTGCTCATGCTAACAGTCCTGTTTCATATATTCCGTATTTTCAAATATATATATATATATACGTACATGTAGTTTGTTCAAAAGTTACATTTTTAGAAAACATTTAAAAAATCTGAACCACCCCAAACTTTACCAGTAGGGTGTCTTTAACATGAATCTTGAAGTCTAACATCATGGCTTTGAATGCACGTCAATGTAGTCAAAGAACAAGCTGACATACTGGATGGACTAGATTTATTTGTCAGTTTGTGTACTGGCGACAGACTACTGTCCTCCCTGCTTTCGTCTAAACTGTTATAAAATTAGCCCTCTGTAATGCGTCTCTTAAAGGCCTTGGTGACAGATCAGTTTCCAGCCATGCCCAGGTCCAGTGGGCCATAATTACATTTTATTGATTTCTCTTCTGCCCATACAGATACCCTTTATTGGATGCAGAAAATCCATTTCAGTCTTAACACCACTTCAGCTCGGAAACCTCGTCTTGGAATGATTTTGTTTATTCTATTGATTTGTGTCTTGATAAATGAAGGGTTGTAACGATTAGATCAGGATTCCCCATGGGTAAAAAAGACATCAAGACATCTTCAAATGTATCATATATACACTCAAGTGTGCTTCAAGTGTGTGCAAACAGTGCTTCACCTTAAGGCCAGACCTTTTATGTGTCTCCTTATTGCGTAATGAGCCTTGACAGAGCAATAATACATGCATTGGGGGTGTGTGTGTGAGTTTTTATAGCTTGATGTTCATTACATCAACAAATCGCTGTACAAAAGATATTTGCATGTTTCTCTGATCCCTCTCTTCAAAGTCCTTTTGTGTCTATTTAGCCTCTGCTGAGGGATGGAGAGATCATCTTTGAGCAGGAGGATGAAGGAGATTACTGCAGATTACAGTTGGCACGTGTCCATCTGCTTTCCTCATTCATATACAGCAACATCACAGTTCTTCGCCTCAATCCAACAATCCAATGCTAATAAATTGAAAATGTAATTTCGCAGAGACCCTTTCATCCATACACAACGTATAATAGACCTGGCAGGAACAGTCCCTGAGCTGCAAACTACACAGCAGCAAATGTTTCCCTCAAGGACACAGTGGAGATGGAGCATGGCCTTGAACTCATTTAGCCTTGTTGTTTGCTGTCCTCTCAATATCCACAGGATTCTAATAAGATACTCAGTTCAAACCTGAAGTTCCTTGAACTACATTTTATAGGATCTGTAATTTGTATTTCCAAAACATCACAGTGGAAAAACAAAGAATTTTACACCTTGGTGAATTGGTGGTCATACAATGCTTTAGGGTAGACCTTTATTATAAAAATCCATATTAATCACATTGTATGAATTTTTCAAACTGTCACCTGATAAAATGTGTTTTGAGATCAGGTTGAAAATGTTTTAATACAGCATTTATATTCTGAAAAGATGGCTATTTTAATAAGAATAGATGTTTAAATAGTGATCACGTGTCCTCTTAATGATTGGTACAGAGGAAAGCAAATGTTGTGGCAGATTTCAGGGAAATGATCTCAGGTTTTTCCACTGGGTTGTGTGGTAAAGGATGAGACACAGGGTTTATGCTGGTGTGCACGTCTCATCTTGGTCACAGGGCTGGAAATTGGGAAAAAGAACATCCTTTAAGAATTTTCTGGGCTGGAAAATGTTTGTTGACATGCCTCTTTCATTAAAGAGACCTTTTATAGCTATTGCATGTCATTTATAAAATTAGAATAATCCGTTGCAACACTGAAAACTGGTGTATTGCACATAATAATAATACCATAGTGTCTACATTATAGGTTCTATAGTTTGCTTACTTCAGTAGGCTATCTATAACATAGTAGGCTACTCAGTTTCCAACTTGTTATTAGCCACTTCTGCCATCAAAATAATTGATCTAATTGGTAAATAACGTGAAAGAGACTCTTTGAATCAGATCCAGCGATGATGTTCTCGCTTAAACTGTGATAAAGTGCTTCTGTGTATAGCGTGTCGGCACTTGATGTAGGCTATTTGTTGAAAATGTGACCTCATGAATGCTCAATATCCAATTATCTATTAGTATGAAGCACACCCAGCAGCGGCGAGCGTATAACAGCGTCTATGAGAGCCTATGATGGAGGCTCACGTGCCAAAAATATCCTCGCTGGAGGACCGCCGCGCGTTCCCGACCACTCCGAGGCATGTGACTGCGCGCCCACGCGATCCGTCAGGCAGATGAGAAGAAAGCGAGAGCGGAAAGGCGAAGCATCATTTTAACTTAATTTAACTTCATCTCCTGAACACTGGGACTCCTGCCGGACGTATTCTACAACACACTTAGGACTGACTATCATTTGAACGAACGAGTTTTTTTTTGTTGGAGTCCCGTTTGACCATGGATCCAGTCGCACCTGGGAAAAAAAGGTAAACAAGGAGCACTTTCTGTGTTTGGATATGCGCTTGCTTTGGGAGTTATATCCTTCCATTAACTGAATTTTGTCTTATGCTTGTAGTTGTAGTCAACAGACTCACAGTAATTTCCACCTATAACCTGTTGTCACATTTATAATTCATACCTCTGTATGAGTGAAACCGCAACAAGAGTATTTATTTCACATAACTTGCATGCTTTGCAAGATTTCTGCTTTAAAACGAAGAGTAGAAACGGAGAGGTTATAGAAAAAAAACTATGTTGGTACAGAAATGTGGACTGACTGTATCATAAACAGTAGTGCGCTGATTCGCGAGGTTCCTGGAAAATCTGATTTTTTTATTGAGTCAATTGAACCGGTTCTCAAAACCGGACTGAAAGATTCGTTCCGAGTCATCAGACTCAATGAAACTGTTTTGTTGAGGCAAGAAATCTGCCTCAATGCAGTGAGAACTGTCTATTCGACATTTGATCTGCTTCAACAAGTGAGCTAAGAAGAAACATGTTGCAAACAATGTACTTAATAGCCGAAAACGTTCATTAGTAAAACGTTACCTGATATAAGAATTGAGTGCTAACGTAAGTCAATTTTATCAACACACGTACGAGTTCACGCTAAATGTAAATGCATTTTATTTTGGTTTTAAATGGCCTAAAAATGCAGTCATTGCTTCAACAAACCGGAGTCAAATAGCTACATGACGTTACTGGAGCACGTTTTGTGGATGTATAGGGACCAGGCAGTGACATAACCACGTCATTACGTAAAGTAATCGCTGGATGAATCCGTTTTCAAAAAGAACCGACTTCGCATCACTGCCACTGATAAGATATCTGATTCTGTTTTCAAGACTTGAGAGCCTATCTCTTTTTCACAAGATTCACATTTAAAGCGATCTGAGTCTGGATTTGTCTGTGAATTCTAATAGGTTTTATTGCACATGCGCAGTGTGGACGGATTTCCCATGAACCCGTTGAACTTCCAGATCACATATCGTAGGGTTTGATTGATCATCTCTTCCTTTAAAAATCACTCAGTACCCTTGTTGGAAGATACGGCCTAGTGCCCTGTAATTAAAAAGCGGGGCTATGTGTTTAAACCTATTCACGAGGGAGCATTTTAACTGTTTTTTTTTTTGCACTCTAGTTGGGTTTTTGCAATGACATTCAATTTAGGCCACTTTAAAGTGCATTTAGTGTTTATTTATTTATTTATTTATTTATATCCACCGTTGATTTACAGGTGACTCCAAATTAATTGTACTGTTGAAAAATAATTATACAACGAATTTTATAATTACGTAGTTAACTAACACAACTAAGTATTTACATTTAAAATGGCTGTAATGCATGTAAAAGGTATGCTGTCACCCATTTTTAAAGGTGCAGCCACATGAAGGTTAGATCTTTGGTGTTGCTCTGCTCTGCTCCCCTATGAAAGCCGACTGTAGTGTTTTGCTCTGGATCAGCTGACACCTCTCCTCTTGGCTCTATGGTAAAGGTCCCCTGTGTGCTATCAGCTTGTGGCCTGTCGCCACTGTCATTCGCAAGGGTGTAAAACGAAGCTGAGAAAGGTTAGGCTGCTCCTGCACTTATCAAACCAGCCATTCATCCTCTTAAGAAACAGAATTCGTAAATAGAAGAGACTTTACTATCAGACAGCTGATGAAGAATGTTGACCTTTACTTGAATAATGTCCTGCTCGCTGTCTTGTCGTTGGCCTCTAATGGAAGATGTTCCTTTAGTATGGTTTCATTAACAGGTTATCATGTCTAATAAAGTATCCACAGGATGCCAAGTAGCTCTAGATGCTCATGAGCGCTTTAAAGGACAGGATAATGGCATTAACCTAGATTCTATTGAAAATCCGACATGATCCTATATCGTGTGCTGTTAAACACACAACTTCCTCGCAAGCACAGAGAGCATTTCTGCTCATGCTGTAAAGAAGTTCAGAAGGAGAGTATAAGCATGATACTCTATTAAAACTGGTTATAAATACACCAACATTGTTGATATTAATGGTCAAGGTTACAGACGTAGTGGAGATACATTAAACAGAGATGTTTTCCTGCAAGAGTGTGCACCGTCCTTGCTAAAATATTTAGACCATAGTAAGTGTGCCTTATGTGTGTGGATAATAAATAATGAATCATGTAGTCCCCTGCAGGAAGCAGTTTGTACTGGTCAGAAGAAGAGAAAACAGAGAGCAGGTTGAGTGACGGAAAGCTTATTGGATCATTATTATTAAAACATGCTGAGGGGCACAGCTCGTCTCGCAGAGGGGGCTGTGATCATGCTAAAGGCTCCGTCTGTCTGCTCTCCACAGCCTGGCTCAGCATATCTGAAATGACTTCTAGAATATTAGATCAGAGTTCAGAGCTTACCTACTATATTAGATACCTTAGGCATCATTTTAGTTTGAATCAGAGCTTACTTGTGTGTTCATATGGCGTGTCAAGTGTCAGTTCAGTTACATTAGTTAATGCATAAGGTATCATGTCCTAACAATTGTATATACTGTAATGTTCATATACTAAAAATTCTACATATTTACCTTTTAAATTTAATGCAACATTTCAGTTATTCAAGTTTCAACATTTTAGCTAATGCATTAACTAGTGTTAGCAAATTGAACCTTATTGCAAAGTGTTCACCAACTTCCCTTGGGGCTCTTTGTTGTCTATTCTACTACATGATGCTCAGTTTGATGCTTTAATGTTCTCTCAGAAGGGGTTTTGTGGTTAGCTCATTTTTTTCCATCGCAGTACTGTTGGGTTTTTGTGAGACTGTTATCTTAAAACAGCATCGGTAACTACTTACAGAACAGATGTGTAACTTACAGTAATCTAGAGAACTATGTCCTATCTAGACAGTAATTTTTGAGCGGTACGCAGAACCTTTCAGGGTGTGGGTAAAAGATTTGGACAGATGCAGAGCATAATATACACCTAATTACAATCAATGCATGGCAACATTTGAATGTACAGTATTAAATTGGTACTGAAGTTTAGGTTGGACATTATTATTAAATATGAACTTTTTTGTGAGTTTTAGATGGTGATGTTAAAATATTTTAAAATGCGGTGGAACGCAAGCATGCAAAATTAAATTTTCAAATCTGGCTGATATTTATATCCAATATAATCTGTAGTCAGATTTGTTCGAAACTTTGGAACATGAGGAGCCGAATTCCACCAAGAGGTTTCAAGACAACAGGAAGTCATGAAACGGCCATTTTCACAGGACAGCGTGCAACACAAAAGAGCACGTATTGAGAATCTCAACTCAGGAAGGAGCTTATAGTTTAATATCTGTGTTTAGTATGGTTTTGCTTCAATGTTCCTTCTTGAAATCTTTCTTCCGATCAATTCTTAGTCAAATGTATCATATTCATGTTATAGAAATCATGTCCAAAATTATCCTCTGCTAGAGCGGGAATATTTGGACCATGTGACTGATAATATAACCTTTGGATTTATGATTTGGGAGGAGAAATACTGTTTCACCACACCCTGAGCTAGAATGATATCTATTGGTTAAAACACGATTTTGTGATGTGTCCAAAGATGAGTTTAAAAGCTCAAGACACTCTTCAAATTACTCTCTTGGCCTCAGCTCATAGCCTCAGGTTTTAGCCTCCGCTAAAACTATGCTTTTTGCCAACTTTTGCATTCGAGCCATTCCACGTCCTCAAGAGTGCACGCCTGCTGCTGCTAGGGTTGGGTATTGTTTCGAGTTTTTTCCATACCGGTGCCAGACTCGATACTTAAAAAATAAAAATGGTAACACCTCAAAATAATTGCACACACTATGAATCATTAGTTAAGCATTAGTACAGAGTCTGTACATTCTTTATAAAGCATTGTTCCAACATTAATAGTCATTAGAAAAGCAGTTATAGTTATATAGTTACAGTTATAAATACAGCTGTAAATACCTTGTTCTTGATTTATAATCATATCTATTACAAAGGAGATTTAAAGGCTCAGTTATCTTCCAAACAGAACAAATAAAAACAACACGGAGGGATACAAAACTATTCATTTTTAGTATGCAAATAAATATGAAACTGTCCAACTGAACACTTGAATGAGTTATCATGAAATTACATGAAAGGTTTAAAAAGTTCAAAAATTCATTATGCGCGCAGGGTTTGAAATGAGCTCGTGGTCTCCCGTTTCTTCGCATGTAGATCTGTTTTCCTCTCGTGGAAATGATTTACCGTGCACGCCGGCATCAGTGGTGCGCTCGCTTATTAATGCCATAGATTTGTAGGGTTTTTCGTTCAGACCCGGCACCGAAATCCGCGTTTTGATTCGGTACTGGTTACTTAGGTACCGGTGCCATACTGGTACTGGGTTTCGGTACCCAACCCTAACTGCGACTTGCTCTCCTTCAGCCACCGCCCAATCATTCCAAGACTTCCACGACGACTTACTTCCAGCCAATCAGCAACATCGAAAAATTCCTTTCTGGTGAACTTGATATAAATGTTAACCTCATTGACGAACTCAATGCGAGAGTTACTTAAGTGATTAATGGTTGTTCAAGTCAATGCAACTCGATGCCTATTGCTGTAAAATTGGGATTTCACATTTTCATTCTCTTAAACTCACTCTTTCCTCACTTTCTCTTATCCTGCAACTCGGTCAAATGTGTGAATGCGTGCGTTTATGTGTTAGTCTAGTTTATGTGTCTTAGGTTTATCCACAATAAAGCCATATTTATAATTGAAAAGAGAAGTATCTTGTGATTTGTGCTTACAAGTTAATGTCTTAAAACTGCCGATCTTGTTACTGTGCTTATTAATAGTGGTTACACTATAATCTGGATTTTAATATCCAGCGCAGAGTTATATGTTATATGGCTCGTTCAGTGAACCGCAGACCGACTCAGTGACCAGCCGTAAACAGTGATTCTGTTCAAATTCCCTGTAGAATCTTAAATGATTCTGATTTGATTCTTTGTTTGAGCTAATTTGCTACATCAGAAAAAACAAACTCTATTATCAACCACTAACTAATACTGACAAGACCGAGATCACACATGCTAATATACACCAGAAGCCTGCATAATGCTGCTATGAAGCATGGCTGCCATGTAGTCAAGGTCATTGCATTGTGAAGGTTACTCAGATAAGCTAATGATGGAAACAGATGAGTAAGAAGGTTTCAGTTGTGTACTGTTTTGTGTTTACCAATTTACTACACCTCAAGTACATGCATATAATAGGACCTTAATGGATTCACATTTGTTTCATTATATATTTCTAATATTATATATTTCTAAGAGCTGTTTATTGGTGCATGACTAATGTCTTTTCTGTCTTCACTGTTCTGCATCTGCATGGTGCATTTGAAACAGCTTACAGATAATGTTCAAAGATGTGGAGTAATTCAGAGAAACAGACAGGAAGAGGGGTGAGACGACTAAGTGGTTTCTGTAGCATTTGCTTTCAAGGCGATAGGCTGGACAGCATCCAGATGCTTTAACTACTGCACTGTATCAGCGCACAGACCTCAAAGTGAGCTCTCAGAGTTCAAAAGTGTACTGTATGTTTGTGTCTGAGCTTTACATCCTCTACTGTATGACTGTGTCTTGTCTCATGAGAGAAAGAAAGAAAACATACACAAACTGCAAAGCAGTGTCACTTTTTGGTTCACTTGCAGGCAGACAACACTGATAGAAATAATTATATCATAGAATGTGTGCTTAAAACTAAAAACAAGAAGAAAATATCTATAGCAAGGTGCCATTAAAATGTATCTTGTACCTTGTATGGTCTTCAGGGGCTGTTTGACCCTCAAATGATGTTTGCCAAAATTTTCTCTTCAGAAGAGAAACTAAATGTAATTTTGTAACAAAATAATTGGGTTTTTGTAAACAAATGTTAATGTATTATTTGTAGTAGTTTTTGGAGAACTTTTCATATTTTTTCATAACTTTTCATAACTTTTCATGGAGCTCTGCAGCCATCTACTGGTAAAATATATATATTTTTTAATTTTAAAACGGCATTTTTCAAAAGATGGGCAAAAATCTTAGAAATGTGGGTCTTTTAGTAAATTTTTACAAAAACTGCTGTTTTGCCTATTTAAAAACATTAATAACATAATTTAAAATACGTTTTAAAAACTATGATAAATTATTCAAATAAAGACCCTACAAGGATAAAAAAAAAAGAAAATAGAGGTCCAAGGACAAGTAGAATTTTTGGAGAATTGTGAACTATTCACATTTTAAATACATTATAATATTAAATGCATTCATGTATTGTCCCAAAAGCTGAGAACTTATTTATTATTTAATGCTATGCAATTTCCGATTGCAATAGCATAAATTGTGCAACAAACAAACAAACGAAATAATCCTTTGAATTAAAAAAAAAAAAGTTTTCACCATAAATAGCCAGTAACTTTTGTTCCTGAATGAAGCAACATTTTGAACAAACCAGTTGAGTGATTGATTCAAGGACTCCTTCCTGAGTAAATCAGCTTTTTGAGTAAATCGGTTGAACAAATGAGTCAGTTACTTGCTCATAAACACAATCACTTGTTGCCTCCTACTGGTAGCAACAGTGAACCAAAAGCACGCACATCAAGCTCAAAAAAGGGTGCTCGGTTTTTAGAATAAACATGCTTTTCAGTTTTCTCATGTGCATCTGTCAATCACAGACAGCTGTATACGATGCCCCTGTTTTTAAAAATGTAAGTACATGGAAAAATGTGCCCTCTGACACATCTTATTCCAGATGCCCAGACAAAGACATTACCATTACACAGAAATTCATAAAAACATACAAAATTGGCGAACTCAAACCTTTACAGTATGTATCTAATTTTGACTGATTTGACTGATTTCTCAGATTTTAAATCTTGTGAAAGAGACAGAGCCGAAATATAAATCAAGCAGAATTAATTAAACAGTGTTGACATCTCCGACTAGTCTTGTCCACGGATGTTTTATGAGCTCCTGATTTTCCGTATTTGCCCTGAGGACAGCTCACAGCAAACATCCCAATGTCAGGAACTGTACAGTAGGATCTTTGTGTGTCTGAAAGTGGTTTTACCTGCCGTGTCTCCATCGAGGCCTGTTAATAAGGTCATTGTCTTCAGCCTGCCTGACCCTAAATAACACAGAATTGCACAATACAGATCAACGCATTAATAATTTGTTATTGTTTATCTATTATTTATTCAAAACAGAACCCCTACAATGTAACATGTTTTAAATTTTATCAGCATCCTCAGGAATTTTGCTTGCTCGACTACATCTTTGCTTAATGTTTGCAGCTGGTTTACACGCTGTGAAACTTTAAAGCTCTAAGATGTGTTTTTGGCCGTTCAAAGCGCACAAGTGTGTATTGCTAAAGTGCATTAACAGCACAGACATTTATTATGGAATTTCATATGTGTAATTTTAGAGTGAGTTCAGAGCGAAGGAAGGAGAAATCCAGAGATGCGGCACGTTGCCGAAGAGGAAAAGAGTCCGAGGTGTTTTATGAACTGGCCAGAGAACTGCCCCTCCCCCACAGCGTCACCTTTAACCTGGATAAAGCATCAGTCATGAGGCTCGCACTCAGTTACCTGCGCCTGCGTAACCTGCTGAACACAGGTGAGAGACACAGATATTCTGTCAGATTCATTTGCAGTGTTTGTTACTGACACAATGTGTTCATTTTTTGAATCCTTCTGTAGATGTACTGAATGTGGAGTCTGAATTAGATTCTCAGTGGAACAGTTCATATCTGAAAGCTCTGGACGGGTTTCTCATTGTTCTTTCTGCTGATGGTGACATCGTCTACCTGTCAGAGAATGTCAGCAAGTGTCTAGGCCTTCCTCAGGTGAGTCACAACTCGCATCAAAAGTCTTTTTTGTTGTTGCTAGTTTTAAAATATTAATTAACATTAATTATATTTAATTGTGATTCTTTTTATGAATGTTACAATGCATCAACAACATTTTGAACAACATTTTGGCACTATGTCAGTTTGACATGAATACTATAGAAATCATTCCAATATGTTGAAACGGTGCTCAAAAACATTTATTGTTATCAATATTAAAAACAATTGTGCTGTTTGATATTGTTTTAATATGTTTTTTTAGTGATAAAATGAAACTATATAAGAGCATTTTTAAAAATATATATATATATTTTACAACCTTATGCATATCTTTACTGTCATTTTTGTTAAAAAAATGTATATATTTTTATTTGTACAAACTTTGTGAGAAAATATTTTGTTTCTGAAATTAAATATTTTTATTCACTCTATTTCAACAGATTTTAGACATTAAATGACTTACGAAACCAAACATTTTTACATTTTATTATTTTAAACAAAAAAGCATTTATTTGAAATAAAAATCTAAAATTTGTGTTCAATTTAATATGTCCATGCTTAATAATAGCATTAATTTTTCATTAAAAAAACAACAAAAAAAACAGTAATGCATGTGTAGACAGTTTGGACAGTAAAATAAAAAGGAATTACAATTGGATGCTTAATAATATTACTTTGGGTATTATCGTCCACATTTCATTAAAAGATGCAAACTGTCTGATTTTAAAGTGAATCACTACAAATATAATACACAACATATAAATAATAATTATTTCTTTCCCTTGTAGATCGACCTTACTGGACATAGTGTGTTTGAGTTTACTCATCCATGTGACCATGAGGAACTCAGGGAAATGCTAGCACACAGGACTGGTAATATTCTCTCTTTTTCTTTCTCTGTTTCAGTCACAATCATGATCACTCATGATCACCTCTCTCCCTGTTCCCACATTTAGTTCTGTCTAAGAAAGCGAAGGAGGAGCACACCAACAGAAGTTTTTTATTAAGGATGAAATGTACACTGACCAGTAGAGGGCGCACTGTCAATGTGAAGTCTGCCTCCTGGAAGGTACCACCCCTTATTTGGGCTTCTCTTTTGACCATGTGGCTGCATATCACCCTGCATCTATGCAGTGAAACTGGATCCATATTTATCCCTATCAGCCTCTCTTTCTGACAGGTGCTGCGCTGTTCGGGCCATATCCACACAACAGATGTCAACAAGAAGGGTGTGTGTGAGGAAACAAATGTGTGTTCAACGTACCTGACGCTCATCTGTGAGTCTATTCCCCGCCCGACCAACATCGAGGCTCCTCTGGATTCTAGAACATTTCTCAGCCGCCACACTTTAGATATGTGCTTCACCTACTGCGATGAGAGGTAAAGCCCCAGCACATACAATAACACCTGTCCCGCTCAGTACAAAATTCAGTGCTTATATGCTGAAAGCTGCAACATCTGACTCTAACATCTGAGCAACAGATAGGGTGCACACTTAAGTTACATGAAATGTTCATTGCTTTTTTTTTACTTTTTAATAACATGGACCTCCAAATATGATGATCTCCTTGCTTCTTCCTCTTCCTAAAATATAAAGGCAGCTTTATATATTTTTATTAATATAATCTCTGTTAGAAAACATTTTGTTTCTGACATTTACTTACGAACCAAACGTTTTTACATTTTATTCTTTTGAACTTTCCATCTTTTAAAGAGTTCTGGGGAAAGATTTTCATGGTTTCATGGTTTTCACCAAATCAGTATAGTAGAATCATTTCTGAAGGATCATGTGACACTGAAGACTGGTGTAATGGCTGATGAAAATGTAACTTTGCCAGCACAGAAATGAGTCAAATTTTAAAATATATTACTAAATATATATAAAATATATTAACTAAAACTATTTTATAAGAGACTTTACAAACATAAAAAATTGTACTGACCCCAAAATATTAAAAGGCAGTGTATGTATATTTATGTTATATTATTACAGTATTATATTTATTTTTAACCCTCTCCTTGTCACCGTATCAAATTGAGATGTGGAGAATGTCTGTGCACAGAAGATCCAGACTTATGGCCTAGATTTCTTCGCCATCTAGTGGTGACTTGTGAAAGTTACAGTGGCTTGCAACCTGTGTATGTTTGCAGGGTCACAGAGCTGTTGGGTTTTGAGCCAGTGGATCTGTTGCAGCATTCTGTGTATGAATACTACCACGCGCTGGATTCTGACCACATGACCAAAACACACCAGAACCGTAAGAACATATACATGCAGTTCATTTACATAAGTCTGAATGAACATCATAATGCTTCTTATATGTCTCGCTTTGCAGTGCTTGTGAAGGGACAAGTGTGTACTGGACCGTACCGGCTGCTCGCTAAAGCAGGAGGGTTTGCTTGGGCTGAGACTCAAGCTACTGTGATCTATAACAGTAAAAACTCCCAGCCACAATGTGTAGTCTGTGTTAACTACATCCTTAGGTGGGTGCATTGAAACCGGAATTTACCAATATGTGTTTGTGTAAGTGGCATTGTTTTCATCCTTTCTTTCTCTGCAGTGGCATTGAACAGCCCAAACAAATCCTGTCCCTTCAGCAAAATAACAGCACAAAAATTAAACAGGAACAGGAAGAACACCACGAAGAGTCACTCAGAACTGAAGTGACTATGGCAGAGTTGAAAGAGGCGACAAAGGAAGAGGAGTGTGTAAGAGAGGAGCTATATAACAGCCTGAAGGGGGAGCCAGAGGCACTGACCGTAGCAGACCCTGTCCTTACTTTAGATATCACCAGCACAGGTTTGAACGCCACAATCTTAAAGGAACACACTACTTTTTGGAACAGTTTTGCATCCATTCAGCTGATCTTTTGCGCATGATGCTAATGGTCTGATCAGATTCAATGATCTAAACTAAGCTACAGCTAAAAGTGCTACCTCCAGACCCTGTCTAAATGGTAAAACTCAATAATTGTCAGGGTCATTCGCACTATTTCAGCCTGCAGTAAATTCTGTGCCTTTTAATATTTTATATTGCAAACTGATATTTGTTATCATAATATTTTTTGATTTATTATTGTGATTAGGAACTCATTGGTTAGTAGCACCAGTTTAACATACTTGCTGTGTGTTCATTTCTTGCAGACTCTGCACTCTCTGCGCTGACAGAGATTCCTCTCTACAATGATGTCATGTTGCCCTCTTCAAGTGTCCTGCTACCTCTCTCACCCCTCTCTCCTCCTTGCTCCTCCCTAAATGATGATGCATCTACAGCCCATCTACCACCTGATGACTTCCAATTCCCACAATCTTCGCCTCTTGATTCTTCCAGATCCCAGGTGGAGCCTAGTCACAATTTTACAGTGCATTTCCTCAACCTTTATAAAATGGTTTGGCATACTTTTTCTAAATTGGATTGGTTGTTTTTTCACGGTTAGGTCGACCTGCCTGTGGATTCAGAATTAAGTGACCAGCTAAAACCGGATCACGTGGAAAGACTATTTTCTTTGGATATCGAGTCCAAAACACCCTTTAATACACAGGTAGATGACTGCTCAAACCTACCGCTTCCACACAGATGTCAATACAGGTCCAAGATGGCCATATCAAACCACCAACATAACATGTAATGCACTATGATGATTTTTAGGGAGTGAGTTTGGATCTGGAGATGTTAGCTCCATACATTCCCATGGATGATGACTTCCAGCTGCGGACTGGTTCTCCAGCTGAGTCGATGTGTTCCAGCCCTGGTTCAGTGCTTGAACTGACCCCCTCGAGCAGCACACAAACTTCCCCTGCTCTCCCAGCAGCCCCGCTAGACTTAGTGTCCTGTGACACTGTTTCACAAAACACTAGAAACACAAAGCAGGACAACAGCAGGTGAGATGGAGAGACACACTCTGTTGATCAGATTTGTGCTGCAAATAAACACAAATAAATAGTTACTCAAGAACAATCTGTTTTCTGTTGCCTTCCTCTTTCTCTCTCTCTCTCTCTCTCTATATTTTTGTAACTCTCTAGGGAAATTATTCAAGACAGTGATATTTCTTCTAAATGTCAGACCAACTCAAAGCTACTCAAGAGAAAACTGGAGACCATACCTCTGTCTGAAGCAATAAGGCTGGTATGTTTGAGCATTAGTGTATTATTGCATACATCTGTGTAATACGTGATTCTGAGTGGTCATTCACTTCAATGAACTGTCAGATATCTTCGTTTATAAAACAGAACCACATTCAGAGCTGCTGTAAAATACACTTTACACATTGTGACCTGGTTACATCAGTATTACTGCAACACTATTTGTGTGTGTTGCTTTGCGAGTTAAAGGAAAGGTTCCACCAAAAATGAAATTTGCTGAAAATGTACTTAACCTCAGGCCATACAAGATCTAGATGAGTTTATTTTGCATTACATCGCTTGTTCACCAGTGGGTACTCTGCAGTAAATGGGTGCCGTAAGAGATCCCAAAAAACTATTGAAAACATCACAATGATCCACAATTAACCCGCACGACTCCAGTCCATCAATTAACATCTTGTGAAGGGAAAAGCTGCATGTTTTTAATAATAAAAAAACCAATCAGGATGTTTGTAATCTCAAATCTGAATCAGGAGAGAAATATGCATGCAAGCAAAAACAACAGGGCATTTTCACAGGAGGAAGCATTATTTAATTTCTTAAAGATGCATTTGTTTGGTCATTTTTGGGTTCAAATGGTGTTGATGGACTGGAGTCGTGTGAATTTTATTTTTATTTGTTTGGTAAGAAGCTGTGTAGTAAGCAGAATAATATGCAGTCAGCTGGGCATTATAGCAAAATAATCCCTTCATTCACAACAATTAATAGCGGGCATTTTTGTTTCTTTGAATGTGTGTAAGGAGAGTTTATGACTGACCGTTGATGGTGTTTCCTCCCAGGGTTCTGTGCTGCAGGTGGTGACTGATTTTCCAGAGAAAAAGGTCAGAAAATCAGACGCTTCATCATCAGAAGGGATTCGTCATGCCACGATACTGTTGCTGCCATCTGGTACGTCACCATGGAGACCACACGTCAGTGTGCGAAACCCTTGTGAATATTGTGAGATCAGTTGTTTTTCATTACTGTACAGTGACTAAGTGCTCTTACTCTGTTTTTTTCCTATAGATGTTGCGAGTAGGTTATTGAGCAGATCATCGGAGGTCGGAGCCATAGCGATGCCCCTCCCCCAGCTTACCCGTTATGACTGTGAGGTAAATGCACCTGTGACTGGGCGGCAGCACCTACTACAGGGGGAGGAGCTACTGTGTGCCTTGGACCTAGTCATTTAAAAAAAAAAAAGCCATATTTTTGTTTTCCCATGATTAGGGAGAGATCAGTGGCATTATGGATTAACGTCCATTGCAAAGAAACAATAGTGAGCAATCAAAAGAGCTGGGATGCTTCTGCTTCTAACGAGTGGATGCTAAATACAAGCTGGACATGGAAAAGCAAAGGAACAAATAAATAATAATCAATGAGGTTAAAACAGAATTCGTAGAGCAGTTACGAGCTGTGCTCTTACAGGTTAGAAATACGCACAGAGAAGAGAATATATATATTCTATTCTATATGAGATTGTATTGTGTGACAACTGCAAATATTATTCTCGCACAAAATTACCTGCAGCTTTCAGAAAATGTTATTTTATTAGCACTGCTGTTTTTATAATTACTTTCAAGGTATGTCTAAATGTTTTCTTTGTTCAGGTCTCTATGTGTCCCACATGAAAACATGGATGTAAATGTGTGTAAATGTTGTGAAATGTCTAAAGTGGCTGTTGTTTTAGTCCATTTGATTAATTATACAGCATTTAAGAGTGGTCAGCATTGGTAGAACAATGCACGGTACTACCTAAAACTACCTAAATGTTGGAATTATTACTCACTGTTGTTATTGTTATTGGTAGAGATTTCTACTTAGTTAAATCTCTGAATATATTCAGGCATTATAGGGCATTAACAAGTTAAATGTTCGCTTTTGTTCCCTATGAGATTCCTGTGTTACGTTAACAGTGGCATATAGGAGGCAGAAGATATGGTGCAATGCCAAGTGCGTGAGCTTTGCTGCTGTGTGTTTCTCATGTTCTTCTTTGTCGTGTCACATTGTCTTCTGGACAATTGTAATGTCTGTGACAAATAAAATTGCTTTTCAACAACATTCAGCTTTAAATATCAATGTATATTTTAATTTGAAGCCTTAAAAATATACTCAATAATACAAATAATAAAGAAATACATAAAAATACTGTTTTCTGCTTACCCCACATCCTTCTGAAATCTTTCTAATATGCTGATTTGTTGCTCAAGAAACATTTCTTATTATCTGAAAATAGTGCTGATTTTCTTTTTGTAGAATTCTTTTAAAGTTCAACAGCATTTATTATGAATAAAAATCTTGTGTTTTACACATAGTTCACTGCAATGGGTATAAAATGATGTACAAAAGAGTAAAATAATATTTTATAAATCAAGATTTTAACATAAATAAAGCACATTTGCATCCACATAAGGCAAGGCAAGTTTATTTATATACAGTAGCACATTTCATTTACAGTGGAAATTCAAAGTGCTTAACTTTATAGTTAATATACTTAAGGAAGTATATTAAAAATAATTAAGTAATAATAAAAAAAATTAAGTAATGTCTATATATAAAATCACAGTTGAAAAAATAACACAAACAGACATTTTCAAACTTTGTTCACAGGTAAGGTAAAATGGCAACCGAGAGCACATTAAGAAAGAATAATTAAGAATATTTAACACCAAAATACAAACACATATAACCTGAGATAACTGAAACCCAGATGAAACTCTACTCTGTTTTCAAGAACATGCTCAAAAGATTACGTATTGTTAAACTGGGATATCAAAATTGATCATAGAAGTAAGAGCAGAAGCTATAGCAGTAAATAAAAAAATTCTATCAATCCAGCTTGTTGTTTATTCAATTAAAATCCATTGTCCAACTTTGATGTTACATTGCATTATTTTGGTGGTGTAGTGCACTCCAATTGTTATTAAACTGAGTGCAAATTGATTTTCAAGTTCCCTATTCAAGGGATAGTTCACCCAAAAATTAAAATCTGTCATAAATTACTCACCCTCACCGGTAAATCCTTTGTTCATATTTTGGAACACAAATTCAGATATTTTTGATTAAATCCGAGAGCTTTCTGACCCTCCATAGACAGCAGGTGCTTCATTTATAAAGCGTGCGTGCGTATGCATAAATACATATGATGTGCAAAAGTGCTTACCATGACCATGGTCAGAAATGTAAAAAAAAGAAAAAAATCTTTGTTTGCATTCCGAAGATGAACGAAGGTCTTACAAGTTTGGAACAACATGAGGGTAATTAATGAGAGAATTGTTTTTTTTTTGGGTGATATATCCCTTTCACATTCCCTCTTTACATTTGTTATGGCAAAAACACATGGAATAGTTCCTACACATGTAAACTCTTAATCTAGAATAAAATCAAACAAATGTAATTTCACCTAATATAGTTTTACACCATTTATCCTAACCCTCCTGTATACAACACATTAACAAATGAGTCAAGAGTGTCTGCTACAGTTTGTGTGTGTGTGTGTGTATATGTGTGTTCCCCAAACACAACTCAGAACGAGAACTGTATTCAATTACTGGTGGCCTTGCCAAAGGACTTACTTCATCGCTCAAGATGCTGCATGGGCTCTTTATGTGCCGTGCGAGACACACATACATACAAAACCTCAAAAGCTCCCTTCCACATTTCTGTGGGAAAATACTTACTCATGGCGAATGGCTTTATTCCTTGGTAACATTATACACAGCATTTTGTATCTGAGTCTGTCATCCAGGTTGAGTGAATGGCCCTCATTGAATTAGAGGGAAAATCCCATGATTCTTGCTTTTGTTGCTATGGGGAGGGCTGTTGTAAGTCCCTGTGGACTGTTGCACTTAAATCAAACACTGACCAGTTTTCTGAAGGCAGGAAAAGAACTGATTTTCTGTTTAACAGTTTGTTCTCATGAACATTTTCAGTGA
Source organism: Enteromius paludinosus (assembly GCA_032361165.1). Taxonomy (NCBI): domain Eukaryota; kingdom Metazoa; phylum Chordata; class Actinopteri; order Cypriniformes; family Cyprinidae; genus Enteromius; species Enteromius paludinosus. Next base: position 14,545,640 of record JAUMHQ010000070.1, read on the forward strand.
TTCTGATCGTTCACCATAATGAAAACTGGTCTAGAAATCATTTTCAGTTCCAAAATTACTTTCTCAAACATTTACAAAGTAGCAAAATAATGTATTGAATGAAATGTTATTTTTCAGCAGAAAAACCAAAACAGTATATTTTCTTATAAAAAAAACATACTTCAATTATAGTTAGTTTCATAACATATTTATGGATTATTTTTCAACTGAACCGTAACATACTTACTTGCTGTTGATATCACTTTCGCTTATCAGTTTTAAGGGTGTTGTTTTTACAGTGATTCTTGCAGGTCACGTTATTACACCAGCAGGTGGCGAAGAGGCACTGCCTTCATTAATGAGTCACTGAATCATTCACTGAATCGATTTGTTCAAATCAAAAACAACTCCTTTTTTACTGGCTTAGTACTTTTTGCACTCTCTAATCGGCATTAATTATACAGTGCAACTTTAAACAGCTTATGACCCACAGACAGTTTCAGTTTGAGGTATTCAGAATGTAGTTTGGTCAAGGGTAACTGATCCCACATCAGTGCTATACTTTTACAAAATCTGCTGAGAGACTAGAAGAAAGAACAGTAAACACACACAACCTCACAAATGGGTTTCCTGTAGTTGATGACTGCATATGATATATCGATCAAATGCTAAGCGAAAGCATGTGTAATGGACTGAAGATGTCTATCTCTTCCTCAGCTTTTACTAAGCTCCAGCGGACAGCCAGGAGGCCTGTTTTCACTTACGTCTGTTAAACACACTTACCCACACATCACTCTTCTTCTACGGGTGCATGCGCGCACAATCATTCACACACACACACACACACACACACACAACTATTTGTCCTCAGAGGACCTGTTATAAAACCCTTTTACATGTGAAAGCTTTACTGTTTTCTATGGACACACACCAACAGAAAAACCTCATATATTGTATCCGCCCGGCCACACACAAACAGCAAAGAATTGTTATAAATCAGATCTCTTTCTCTCTCCATAACTACATCATTCATCCCTATGTATCTAATCTATTCCTCCTTGGAGGAAAATGTTGCTTTTTTTTTAGCTCTGGAAACATAATTGAATTCTCTCAAAACTTTTTTTTAGAAAGTAGAAGGTTGTCTCAGACGTTTCTCTTAATACCCTAGGAGTAATATAAAATTGTCACAAAGGAGACAACTGTTGACATTCAAAATGATGCTTTATGCAATAGACTGAAATGTCTGGCCTCTGGTTATTCTGAAACGTGAGCTCATCGGGTCAGAAAATTATCAATGGTAAATCACACTTTGTAAATGATTGCGCTATCCCTCCAGGACAGCAGGGGGTGTCATGTTACTATCAGATCCACACTAGTTCTAGTAAGTCTTAAAAGACCAAAGTGAAATCAGGAAAAACTGACATAACTGGACTAAATTGACATGTAAGCGCAGATCACCCTTCTGCACAAGGCCTCGTGTAACCGTCCACTGCTGTACTTAGGAGTGTAAGAAAAAACCTGGAAACAATTATATTGTATTCACAACTCTTCAAAACAGGATGATGTCATTCCTAATGGAGTGAGTCTAAGAAATGTAGTTAAGGAGAGCTAGTGTGTGTTTACATGCTCTGAAGGGCAGAAGTGTGTTAGCAGATGTTTCATTTAGATCCCCCAGGACCAGTGCGGCATGATTTATCAGATGCAGCTGAGTTAAACTCCTAAAAGCTCTTTGTCACTTATTTAGTAATTGAATATAATGTTTCACTCTTTGTTTTAAAAGCAGCTGGCCTTGAATTGATGAACTAGAGTTGGACAGAGCAGCTGATGTAGGCCAGGTAAATAAGTAAAAACTCAACTTGTCTTTTTAACCAAGAATTGAGAGTTTTTGTGCTGAAGATGAAACGAGTGCATTTATTAGTCATCAAACACAAATTAACACATACAACTTATTTTCTAAAATTATGATTTTTTCATATGCAGTAATACCTAGTGAACTGATGGTTATCAATCCAGGACAAGACACTTCCAGGATAAAGAAGTACAAATAATAAAATAACTAAATGATTAGCCTTACAGATACTGTATTATACTTTAAAGTTATGCCATTGTAGGATTTTTTCAAACTATTTTTAACTAGGTCTTTAAAATGCATGAAGACATTTCAACAGAATATGATGCAGTGCTCTGGAGTGCTGTTATTTCAATGCTGGGGGAAACATTGAGACCCCTTCATTGTCATGTATCAACACACATTCGGTTTCGTTTTTATCATCTGAAGTGATTGTGATTATTTCTTTATCTGCATGCATGACGAATATATAGTGGTGCCGTATAGCTCTGCTTGTGGTCAGGTATTGCTTTATGAGATGATCTAGACATGCTATCAGACCAGGACATGCAGGCTTCTCTTTTTGCAGCCAGACTTTTTTGTTCAGTAAACCTTCCACAGAGATGTTCTCCAACTTTAACTGACATTTAGTTTCCACAGTTGCACATAAACCATGAAATTGAGTGTTGTACATGACAGAGAACCTGTTGCATTTGATGTTTAGTCTTGTCAGATTCCCTTTAGCAATAGTTTCTTGAGCTTGTGTAAAACAGGATTTAATCTCATCCTGGCAGGAGTGGTTGAAAAAGTATCTGGAGTCAATGGAAGTAAGGTTTTGGCCATATTCACTGACACAGACATTGACACAGGTTTGGTTGTTTTCTGATGTTACAATAAAAACAAGATTGACGTTCGAGCCAATTTGTACACAAGAGTAACCTCCTTTAACCACCAATTTTGAGTACTGCTTTAAAGGATGGTCTCTAAAGAATCTTTCAGCAAAGTCCAAGTTGGAGAAAAGGGTTTTGTCTGCAATGTTCTTTTCCTTTAGCTTTTGCATTACAGACATTATGTTTTCTGTGGCTGGACGAAAATCTGGGTAACGGCTAATAAGAAAAAAGAAAAAAAGAAAGTTACTGTAACATATTTAAGTTTAACTTCCTCCAGCAGATCATTATTAATGTACTTACAATGAGGGGTCCATTGAGAACGACGAGGGGTTTCTCTAGCAAGCCAAAAATACTTCAGAAAGGTCCACGCTGTCATCAGAAAAGGCATTTATGAAAAAAATAGTACAGTCATTATCTCAAAATTTGAGCCTATTGCAGGCAACTTTTCAAAATAGATTATTTTCAGGTATACTGCTTTAAGATAAGTTTGATTTGAAAAATCAGTTGTTGTTAGTTTGACTGAGATGTATTTTTTTAAAACGTACAGAATTTGAATTGTGACCAGATATCTCAAATTACTTTAAAGTGGCATACGCAAGGTTTTGTAGAACAGTAAACACACACAATCTCACAAATGTTTTTTCTTGTAACGTTAGTTGATGACTGCATTTGTTATATCGAGCAAATGTATAGCCATACCAAATATAGGTTACTTTCTGTAGGTACTTACCTAGATCGCGTTCAGACAGAGCGGTGGTCAAATGAAAAGCTAGAAAAACGTTTTAAGTATTAAAGTGACGTTCCAGCAGTTCGTTGATGTTTTGCTTCTGAGGCTCATATTCTTCTGTCAGTTTCGGTTTCACAAGCTCTTGCTGGATACGTTGAGTTTCTTTTTTCAGGAAACAACTGAGCATCTTCATGGGTCAATTTAGCTATTTTGTCTCTAGATTTAGTGACTTCCCCTTTTAAGACTTAAAAAAAGTTTAGGGACTAATATAGCAACCTCTTGGACAAACCTTAACTAAGTTCTTATCTTGCCCACTGTATATAGATCAGTGAATTTACCATTATGATGTCACATTTAGCTACCGGTTTAAGTTGGCAACACTAGTTTACATCCAGTTTTTACGCTGTTTTTTTATCGAGAATTTGCGTAAAAATATATATTCGCTAAATTTGCTGTCTCCAGCCTGTTTCCGTCCGACTGCCTTTTTACAAAAAAATAAATAAATGACGTGGGTGATGACGTCATCCCAGTCGGGAGATGAAAGTTGTAGAAAGTCAATCATCACTGCGGCCCTCCACCAGTCGGGACTTTACGGCAGAGTGGCCCGACGGAAGCCTCTCCTCAGTGCAGGACACATGAAAGCCTGAATGGAGTTTGCTAAAAAACACCTGAAGGACTTCAAGATGGTGAGAAATAAGATTATCTGTTCTGGTGAGACCAGGATAAAACTTTTTGGCCTTGATTCTAAGCGGTATGTGTGGAGAAGACCAAGCACTGCTCATCACCTGCCCAATACAGTCCCAACAGTGAAGCAGGGTGGTTGCAGCATCATGCTGTGGGGGTGTTTTTCAATCGAGGGACAGATGAATGCAGCCAAGTACAGGGATATTCTGGACCAAAACCTTCTCCAGAGTGCTCAGGAACTCAGACTGGGCTGAAGGTTCACCTTCCAACAAGACGATGACCCTAAGCTCACAGCTAAAATAATGAAGAAGTGACTTCACGACAACTCCGTGACTGTTCTTGAATGGCCCAGCCAGAGCCTTGACTTTGACAATTGAGCATCTTTGGGTAGACCTAAAAATGGTTGTCCTGCAACGTTTACCATCCAACCTGACAGAACTGGAGAGGATCGGCAAAGAGGAATGGCAGAGGATCCCCAAATCCAGGTGTGAAAAACTTGTTGCATCTTTCCCAAAAAGACTGTATTCGATCAAAAGGGTGCTTCTACTAAACACTGAGCAAAGGGTCTGAATACTTAGGACCATGTGATATTTAAATTTTTCTTTTTTTAAAAATCTGCAAAAATGTCAACAATGCTGTGTTTTTCTGTCAATATGGGGTGCTGTGTGTACATTAATGGGGAAAAAAGAACTTTGAATGATTTTAGCAAATGGCTGCAATATAACAAAGAGTGAAAAATGTAAGGGGGTCTGAATACTTTCCTTACCCACTGTATGAAACCTAATATTCATTTATTCTGTTTTTACACGCAAGACTCACTTTACAACACTTAAAAATTTGGTGTATAAAACAACTGCAAAAAGACAGTTGAACAGACTTTACCTGTTGTAGATCTTTGTTCGGAGGTCAAATGAAAAAGAATGTTTATGTTTTCAGCAAATGTTGTCTTCCAGCAGCTTGGGCTCATTCAGTTTGTTTAACTTGAAGGATTCACAGTACATTTCAGTTGCAAAGCAGTTGTCATTTTGTAGGCAGAGAAAAACAGAAGAAACAAACAAGAATGACCACTCTTTCTGTATTTCAAAGAAAATATACAAAAATTGTATTGTATTTTAAGTAAATAAGTTTATTTAAAATACTATATCTGTCAAACAATACATTAACATTCTTTTTTTTTGTGGTCATTAATAGTCTAAAATATAACTTTATTTCTGATTTTATCAGACATAGTGGTGAGGTAATAGAAGCAATAGAGCAACAACAGAAATTAGGATTATATCTTTCCACTAAAGAAAACCTGCCATCTAAAATGGGAAATAATGACCACACCCCCAAATATATACAATTATTAATGCTAGTATTACATTTGCAATTTTAGTTATGCATCATTCAATAACCTGATTAATAATATACCTGGTGTTCTTCTCTATATTACAGTGATGGAAGAAGCTGTTTTATAATTCTTAAAACCCCCACAACCTCATGTCCTGCACCTGCTTGGTGTGAACGTTGTTCTGGGCATCGGTGAAGATGTAGTACTGAGTTGTGTGGTTGTCTGTGCTGCCAGTGACAAACTCCAGCATCTCCCCATCACCCTGAAGAATGATTCGTGCATCCTCATCCTGATACTGGTCAGTGTGCCGCAGAAAGTGCTGAAGACACATGAGCAGGCCTTTCTTCATCTCTCCACTCTTCTCCAGGTGTGTCTTTATCTCTAGGATCTTCTCTAGAGACAGTGTTTTGCCCAAGAAAACTCTACACCGTGGCTGGATATGAATGGTGTGCAGGGGCTGACGGGTACTGTACGTGAGATGTAGCTCTCCACAGGTGATCTTGAGCTCCATATGATTCAGAACTGATGGGCTTTTGTCAGCAAGGGCTTTTTTAGCCTGCTCGAAGCAGCTTTCCAACTCATCACGACAGCGATGTCCAGCAAAATGGCTCTCTGCGAGGCTGGAGGTTGTCCTTTGTAGGAGCTGTGGACCGTTTGTGCCCAGATGTGCTATGTAGGACAGGACAGGTTTACCGGCGGTGATACGCACCAGGTGGCGCTCTCCTTCCAGTGTTAGAGAGACATCGCGCCGCTTGGATGCAGGAAAGGCCTCCAGGGCTTGCATAGAGAAGTCAAGATTGGATTTCAGGTGTGAGTCCAGAAATCCTTCCTCATGGATTTTCCATTTTACTGACAGGAGAGAGTCCAGATCAAGAGAAGGTACTGTGAAAAATCTCCTTTTGGGAAGAAATAAACAAATTTGCATTGACTGCAAGAAAAAATGATGCTAACCATAGAAAGAATAAAAAAAGTTTGAACATTTTTTTCCTAAATTTTAATTTTAATAATGAACTTTTATAGTGAATAATACTGTACTATACACTGTATCCTCTGCAAGGGTTAATTTTCTGATGATTAACTGTACATTATCCTTATATATCATGGATAAACAACTCCTCTGTATACATCTGAAAGTTTTGGTCAAAACAATCCTGCTGCAGTTTTCATCGAGAGTAGATGAGGTCAAAATGGTCTTAAGGGACCTTTAGCGGGAATTTAGCAGTCCCTGCTAATCAAATTAATTTGGTAACACTACAGCTCAAAGAGATACCATAGTCTCCACACACATACAGGAGTTGTCACAAAGAGCCTGTTTAGGAAAACAAAACATTTTGTCCCACTTAACCACAATAAATACAGTTGAAACGGGTTAAAATGCATAACATCAACCAAAACTCCCATGAGATGTTGACTCTTTGCAACAAACTTAATTTAATAAAACCCTAATTTCAAGGTATACTTTATGACAGAAATGTAAACAATAAAATGCACCTACTAATGTAATAAAGCATAGCAGAATAAATAGGCCTTTACCAACTTAGTTATCAAATGGGTTCTCTTACTGTTGCACTGATTCATCAGCTGGGTAATATGTCCAATACTTCTACAAGATGTAGCCCTGATTGTTCTATTTAGTAGTACACCACACTGCTCCATGTGTTTATACATTTACATTATATACAGTTTTCCTATGCAATATATGTATGTATAATGATTTTCAGCAGATCATTATTAATGTACTTACCTAAACTCATTTAGGTCCATTGAGAACGACGAGGTTTCTCTAGCAAGCCAAAAATACTTCAGAATGGTCCACGCTGTCATCAGACAAGGCAATTTATTAGTCATTACCTTAAAATATTTGAGCCTATTGTAGGCAACTTTTCAAAATAGATCATTTTCAGGTATCATCCTTTATTGCTTTACTATAAGTTTGCTTTGAATAATCAGTTGTTTTATGTGGTTAGTTTGACTGAGATGTATTTTTTATAAATTTTTATTATTCAGTGTGACCAGATAACTCAAATTACTTTAAAGTGGCATACGCAAAGTTTTGTAGAACAGTAAACACACAGTAATCTCACAAATATGTTTCCTGTTATTGATGACTGAATATGTTATATCGATGAAATGTATAGCCTACCAAATACACGTATGTAGGTTAGTTTCTGTAGGTACTTACCTAGATCGCGTTCAGACAGAGCGGTGGTCAACTGAAAGGCTAGAAAAACGTTTTTAAGTATTAAAGTGATTTCAGCAAACGTTCCAGCAGTTCGTTGATGTTTTACTTCTCAGGCTCATTCTTCTGTCAGCTTCGGTTTCACAAGCTTGCTGGATACGTTAAGTTTCAGTTTTCAGGAAACTCGGAAAGATCACCTGGCTGCAGCCACTAGGTGCGTTTGAGATGCACTACACTAGCGTGCCACTGGGTGTGATTTTGAGCCATCTAAGTTAAAGTGTAAATTATCATATTTTCATAGGTATTATTATATTGGAAATTATTATACAAACATAACGTTTCACCACAGAGTTGTTCTTTGTGGAATAATAAGTGTATCCTTATTAAGGGAAAGTCTGTGTATTTTCAGGACTGGATGGAGAAAGGCATCTGGTTCGTATTGTACATGTAATGGACAGGTGTGGACATTTTCTTAGTTATGGTGATTTTTGTGCAAAACATAATATTAATTGCAAAAAATATATGTATCTTTGTTGAATGCTATCCCTGCGGGTTTGGTGGAGTTAGTTAAAAGTGAATTGTGTTATTCCACTGTGATACCAAGACATCAGTATTATATTAAGCTATACTGTTCATGCCTAAATCCTAAGTTTTGATGTGTTAACCACTTTTAAAAGCTCTTACCAAATCTCTAATCTTACTTTTGATTTAAAACAGAATGAGAATGTCTCACCTCTAGCTGCTGCAGCTCTCTGCTGTCTCTGTGTTTTGAGATGATGTACAGGTGTCAGGTAGGTGGATAAACACCACGTGGTTGATGATGAATCAGTGTTTTCTGTGCACGTACACACACAGAGACAGTTTTGTGTTATCCAATCGCACACTGAGACACTTACACAGTCACTCATCGCTTTCCATACACACCACTTCTAATTTACAGTATAAAACACAAGCCTGTGCAGAGAACTTGAGTTCATTTAATTTCTTTAATACAGAACTGGTGGAATAGGAGAGGAGATTTTCATGACTCGGTTCTGTATTACTCAGCAGAACTGTTTTTAGATGCAGCATCTGCAACTTTTCTATCTGTGGCCTTTGTCCAATGTTCAGTTTAATAGCAAACACTTCATGATAACGGATTATATCAGTATAACCAGTCAACTAGAAATGAAAAGATCCCTGCAGTTTAAGAAGTGCTATTATCTGCCAGTCTAAAATGTAAACATGATAAAAGGCTAAACTAATCATGCACACTTGGTTTTATCACTTTTTTAAAACAGTAAAATCCCATTGGTCTAAAATCCTGCTCCATAGTATTCTGTATATGTTCTGATTGGCTGTTATTGTGTCAGCGTTTACACTTTTGATGGCAGAGAAACTGCATTTAACACACTCTCATGTCAGATCTTTTATATTTTGGCAACTGTTGGCCAATTCCTATGATCAATACACTGCCTCATTAGTACCTGAGTTTTTATGCTTTTCAATTCAGATTGCTTGCAACACCATTACAACGGCAATTCCATTTTTTATTCTTTACTTTAACATAACAAAACAATTGAACAATGGCCACAGATCACAACAACATTCCAACAAGGAAACAGAGCTAGGCTGTATATGTGTAATTTAGGTTCTTGTTGACCTGCCAATATTTAGCAAAAAGGTACATGAAATCGTGGGACCTATAGCATGGGATGGTTAAAGATGAAAAAAAAAGACAGAAGAAGAAACTGCAGATGAGGGATGAAAACAAGCAGTCGAAGGAAAGAAAAGGACAGAAAAAAGAAAAGAGGAAGTCAACCATTGATGAGGGTGAAAAGAGGCGGGGGAAAACTGGCATTGAACGCCTTTTGATCTAAAACCTCTGTCTGGCAAGGGGCAGTTGCCATGGCAACGGCGAGCTGCCAAAGATATGTGTTGATGGATGACAGTTTGAGCCAGTAGCATTAGACAGATTCTACGCCTGGAAGAACAGAAAGAGAGAGAGAGAGAGAGAGAGAGAGAGAGAGAGAGTAGAGGCATCATGCTCCTCTGCTCCTCTATTAGTGTTGACAATGACATGATGCTTGTCATACTGTGCATCATAACACACCCACACACAGTTCCTCTCTCAAACTGTCGTGGTGCCCCAGGGAAGGTGAGGTGAACGCTGAGGCCGGCTGTCGGGGTTGAAATTAGACTCATGTGACATTTAAATGCATTCAGAGTGTGCGAAGCTTTTTTGTTTACATCTTGTTTGTTTATCTGTGCGTAAATGCTGCAAATAACATTCTTTCCCATGAAAAATGTCTCTCCCTGTCTGATAGCTCCTGAATCCTGTATCATTAGTCAGACCGGGAACACTTTTCTCAAATAATTCAAAAGCGCAGCCAGACCTGTCATTACTCAGATATGAAAATAGGAGATTGGTGGGGGGGGGAGTGTGCGAGAGAATGATTGAACTACAACAATATGTTAGTCAGGAAGGGTTCAGAAAAGACAAAATATGTGGTAATGAGAAAAAAAAGCAAGAAAAAAAAAAATCAACACTTCTTCTGCAGTCTTTATTTACTGCAGGCTCTTTGTAACCCTGTGTTAAATCCACTTTTACATCAATGTTTCACATTTCTAATTCTGAAATAGGGCATATGGGACATTTCTGTCTCCAAAATGATTGATTTCTGGGATTGTTTGGTAGGGTTAATCAGAGGGTTAATTTATAACAAGTGTCAAAACACGAATACCAAACTACCACACACTACAAAAGAGCTATGAAAGCAGATTTTTCAGCCCAGTGAATTAAATCTTTTGATCCTGTCCAGCAAAAAGAAGCCTGCTGTTACTCCATAAAAGTAACTCTGATTAGTTTTTTCCACCCTGGTTTTAGAGCGAAAAAAACAATCCTTGTGAAACAACTCGAATTTAAGTGGTGAAGATAGACGGCATTACTCAGAAGATTCAAAGCGGATAAACAGAACAGGTATTAGTTTGCGTGCTCCTCGCGCGCAGTAGGCCACTTCTCTAAGCAGTGTTATTAATCTGATAAACATGCTAACCAGGACGATGACAAATTAACACTGTGTAACGTCAAAACATTACGCACCTGAAAAGAAATTACTTACGCGAGAACAATGGAGCAAGTTTTTAACGTTTAAAATGACACTTCAAAGGTGAAAAGGCTACGAGACAACTAATGTAAAAAAACAACATTCAGAAGAGGCATCGGTGAATTCATCATCCCATCATGTCCTATTTTAACGGAAGAAATGTGTGCTCCATTTAAAAGCGTCTTAACTGTGTGAAAACGTGTATGTATGTGTTTATAATAACCATTGAGTGCATGTTTGACCGTGGGGCGTGTGTGTGTGTTTGCAATGAACCTTTTTTTTCTTGCCTCAGGGGATCCCAGACTGCTCTTCCAGTAAACATTGTTTCCATAGTGATAATGGAGAAGAGAGGAAGGATGCAAAAAGGTGACAGCAAGAGTAATAAGAGCGAATGAGTGTGTGTGTGAGAGAGAGAAAGTGTGTGTTCGAGAATCCAAAGAAATAAGCTGCATGCCAGATATAATAACATCAACGAGATAAAGGGAACATTGTGAGCTTGAGATCATTCCTTTATTCTTAACACATTTCACAAAAACACACACACACATTCAAGCCCAAACAATGTTTAAGGTTTGATTTCATTTTCTACCAGCATTGTTGCCTGTATAGGTTGTGCTCATGTCTGAGGTTCTCCTATGGTGTTTTTAGAAAGAATTGCAGACAAAACACAAACAATATTTAAAAAAGTGCATGAAAATAAAAACGTTAATTGTGAATGAAGATTCCCTCTTTCGTAAAAAATTATTACGAAAATCACTTGAATCAGTGGACCGCAAATATCTCCTGAATATGTAAACGTATGAACTATTAAGGGTGCTAAATGGAATAGAATTGTAATGAAAATTATGGCCACATTCAAGGCCTCATGCATTCTGGCTAAAATCCACTGCATGTAAATGTGATGATCGTCATGGACAGCAATCCAGGTCATGCATTTTGCAAGTGCCTACTGTATGATCAACAAAATTACATTTTGAATGTTTTATTGTCATAATTTTTTTTTTTTTTACAAATTCGGAATGAGTGTGAATCTTTTTTCACATGGTGCCCATCACTATGAAAGACCATTTCTGCTAAGGAATAAATAAAATCGCAGAATTGCAAGATATAAACACAAAATTGTGAGAGATCAAAATTTGAAGATTTGAAAAAAGTCAAAGTGTGTGTATTTCTCACAATTCTGACGCTTGTATGTGAATTCTGAATTCATATCTCGCAATTCTTGTTTCCTAACATGACAGTTTTTTTAATCACAATTATAAGTTTATACCTTATAGTTCTTTTTTTTCTCTCTCAGATTTGTGAGTTTATGCTAACAAGCTTCTGTGCTTCTTTGTGGATTAAACTGGTTCAGTCACAAATATCCACGACCACATCAAACAGATTAAACAAGAACGTTTAAGGCACAGTATGGTAGTTTTCGCAAGAGGCGAGCAGCATGTGAGTTCGCTGTCTCTTTTGATTTGTGGTGTTGAGTAATCCAGAAGTACAAAAAGTACCTAAAAATTCAAAACAAAACATTGACCATTGATATTCTGGTTGGGATAAGGGATCTATAAGGCTGCTGGAAACCAGTTTCTTTCTTTGTTTCCACAGCAAGTGTTGCGTTGTTATTTTCCCCTCACATGAGCCCTGGCATGATGTCCAGAACCTATAGTGTCTGAAAGCCATCGCTGTGAAACCTCCCCTCCTCTAACCCTCTCCTTTCCCTTTTCTCTCTCTTTCTCCAGGGTTTTGTCTTCCCTGTGACTCTGCAGCCGTAGACCGTCCCACGTCCTGTTCTGCTCCCGGGGTTCAGCTTGACACAGAGCCAACATAGGACACACAGAGTCCTCTTCTTCATCACTGTCCTCCTCCTCATCCTCCTCCTCCAGCAGCTGTGGAAACCTAACTGAAGTCGATGATGATGAAGAAGAAGGATGAGAGTTGGAGTAGACTTCCCGTTCGTACACAGACAGGGGGAGCTGGAGATAACGGCCGGCTGCGTATAAACAGCAGCAGGCTGGGACACACTCTGGCCCTTCCCTCCTCAGTAGACGCAGGCGTTTGCGGTACGGCCCGGGAGGCGTAATGCAGGGCTGCAGGGCAGGAGGGGGAAGAGGGGTATTTGTGGCAGGGGTTTGGAGGGGACAAGGTGTTGCTGTGGGACCTGATGGGAAGCACCATTCACTCTGGAGGAGAATTTCATTTCTGAGACGACGGAGAAGGTTGTTGATGAGGACGGAGCGGCGTAAGAAGGACTCAGGGTCATCCATGAAACGCAGCTTCTCCAGAGAAAGACGGAGAATGTGAGCACGCTCCTCCAAGACCGGTGACACCTGCTGGCCCGGAAGACAAAATGAGACTTCATAAACGAGGTAAGGTCAGTTATCAAGTTAACATGTATGATTCATAATGTGTCGTATGGAATCAACAGGGGCGGAGTGGGGCACTAAAATCCACCGGGAAAATTCTGACCACACCGGCCCCCCCAACCCTGCTTAAATGTGCACTATAACATAAATTAAATCAAAATTCCTAATTCATTTTTTTTAGCTTTTGAACAGTTGAAATATGAGTTTCGAGGTTTTGAAACGAGGTTCTTGCAGATAAATGAGGTTCTTTCAGAAAATGCAACATTTTTTACGTTATACAATTTTATGAATTATTGAAAATATTATAAATAATATTTCTAAAGAGTTGTGTAGAAATATGTAGAATTATGTAGGGCTAGTAGACTTACAGTGTGACAGTAACTCCTGAAGCTCAGGACGGGTTCTTCATCCTCCACAAACTTCCTCTTGAAATAAGAGATCCGTGACAGGGCCACACGATCCATCACATGATCAGGAGCTCGTCTGTAATGGGGCTCTGGAGAAAAATGGGAAGGTTCAGATAGAGTTTCAGTATTAAGCTATGACTTCCAGATCAAAGAACTGGTGTGAAGAGAGCATTTCTGGCCTGTTTTAGTTCCAAAACTGGATAACAGATTTTGAAACGTCTACTTTGGAATGGAATATCATCAGGACCATCTGTTCATGGTAGTCTTTTTCAGAGATGAGATTAGTTTCAGACCTTCATTGAGTCTTTGTGTGTCACCCCCTGGTGATGAGGAGGTGGAGCTACAGCTTTTACTGCAATGCTCAGATTCCCAGATCGGTTGGTAGATGGATGTAGGGGGTTCGGCTTCAGGCTCGCAAAAGGGGTTCATTGATAGGACCAAAGCCATAGTTCCACCTCAATCCTAAAAAACAAACACACAAACACAATTATTAAAAAAAATGCATAATGAAATTCTGTCTTTTCTGTACAATGGTCAGTGGGGTCCAGGGTCGTTCTGTACCCAGTTTTGTATTATTTGTATACACATTGATATATTTATATTTTCTGCAACAATGTATTCACTGTGTTCACAAAAGAGATCAAGGGTTTTTTAAATTGATTTTTTTTAACATGAGGCATACTTTTAATACAGCTTAGTAAAATATTAGAAACATTTTTGCTAACAACAATCTTTCAATAACGTGTGTATTACATTTGTGACAGATTTACAAAACAATCTGTACTGAAATGTGCGCTCATACTTTTAGAATCTAATTAAAAAGATCACAGACCTAAAAATAAACAGCCACTAGTTTCTAACGTTGAGATTCTTGCAATTTAGTCATCAATACCTTTTTTTCCCTCACTGGGGAGCAAGTTTGTCATTCTAAAAGTTACAATATGTTTTTGCATCGCAATGAACTCTTTTATCATAAAGAACAAGGAAGATTTGAATCCTCATTACAACCTCTATAAAGAAAGCAACCTCTCAACAACTCGGTGCTACTCCACAATAACTTGTAGAGTTATTTCCTCCATCTTTGAAGATTGCACTAACAAGGCGATTGAAAAACACATTGTGACTTTTTAAAACAGCTAATAGTGCGCAAACACACACTATGAAACACTCAGATAACGAGATACAGAGAGAACAACATTCAACATTTCAGTAGAAGCTGAAAGGGAAGGTATCTGTTTGTGTGATCTCTCTTTAATCATTTTGTTCTCTGTTCTACCACACACGCAGTGACAGGAGAGAGAGGAAAAGTTCTGGATGACTGCCTCTACAAAGGTCATTAATCTTCACTGACAATTTCAACACACACACACTATTACTCTCATGTGGTGGCTTCAGTTGGCACACATTGAACTGCTGTTACGGCAGGCTGTTTTGATCACCGGACACAATTCTCACATGACAACAAACCATGTTTATTTGTAACTATTTGGGCAGTCAATCGTTTAACCCATTATACTCAGTTAAGTTAATTCTATATTAATTCAATGTTCAAATAAATTTTTTAGTATAAGAATAGCCCCTAAATAAAGATAGTTCATTATATTATTGTGGCAGACGCATATCACGATCCTTGTCAGCCTGTATGAGGTAGATTCTATCTGTGATATTTTCATTACCCTTGCGCAATACTTTTTTAAACCGGTTTTTAGGCTTTTTTAATTATTATTATTCCATTTATATACAAGTTAATGGACCTGACTGATTGTGTTGATGTATTGCATTTGTTTTTAAATGTAAGTAAATGAGAAGTAAAACTAAAACGATAAAAAATATCACATATACTTTTTTTTGGCACCCACACAGACGTAAAAATTGTTCCTCTTGCAGTAAACTTAATTCAGCTGTAATAACCCGTCCTGTTTTTAGTCTGTGTCCGCAGGGTTTGGATCACACTGAGCTCATGTGAGCGAGACGTGTTTAATCAGAGCAGATCGCGCGCTCCTCCTTTCCCTCGTACTGCCGTTACCTGTTTCTCATTCCGCCCACAACTCTGCTTTGAATTTACGCTTTAGAAGACAGAGAGCTGACACAGAAGCGGAGCTCTCACGCACACACACACATAAGCTGTCTGTCTGTCTTTGTCTCTTTGCTCATTTTGTGCTTTTATGCACTCTCTCTCTTTCTCTCTCTCTCTCTCTCCATCTTTCCTTTTCATGTGAAGAAAACATAAAAAGGTGTTGGATCCGTAGGATTTGCACCTCATCAGTCACACACGCACACACACACACAAATATCACAGGGTACTGAAGGGATTGTGTTCTAGAACTGTGAAGCTCAGTAGATGCTAAAACTACAAATTATAAAACACAGTTGATGCTAAAACCAGACAGAGAGAGAGAGAGTGAAAGAAAGAAAGCGATCCAAACTAAGGAATCATGTTAGGGATAAGCTTTCAGTTGTGCAGTTGTGGTTTTTCCTATGCGAAAACCACAATTACAGGTTTCCATTGAGGTAATGTAGTTTTTGGCTTAACTCACTAAAACCAAAACATCCAAAGCACATGATGCTCTTTACTGGGTCATAAAAGCTGTTAAAGCTCACTCACACATTTACTTAACTTAATCTTAATGGGGACTATATGCTGAATTTGCATTCTATTTTTTGCAATAATATAAAATGTTACTCATGATTATGCCCTCAAAGGCAGTTTTGGTGCATTTAGCTAACTTTACAGAACATGTATACCTTATTGATTTATTGACTGGTTAGTTTATTTAAAGTAGAAATTAAGCCAGAAAGAGAGACAGACAGAAAGAAAACAAAACACAGCACAATTAGTTAGATTATGAGAATAGCTTTAGGCATCAGCTCATATCCTGCTCTGAAGTTTGGAACACCAGGCTGACAGATCATTCTAAAACCCAAGTGAATGTCGACCACAAACTTGTTTGAGGAACACTGAAGGAACACTGGCACGTTCTCAGAGCTACAGAGTCATCAGTAACGCCAGTCTGCCCACACGGCCTGACCCAGAAACAGTTCCATGATTCATAAGAAACATGAGTAACTGATAATAACACATGTTTAAATATGTCAATTATGACAAAATATGGAGGTGAAACAACATCACACTGCTATTTGGGACACTTTAGTGGGAGAAACATTTAAAATTCAGTGAAAACAAATGACAAATTATTATTAAAAATAATGTACAAAACAATTATATTTAAAACTTACACATTCCCATGACTTTTTGTCTTCTGTGGAACACAAAAGGTGATTATTCTGAATATTGAGCAGGCATGACAGACAAGCAGCATAAACGCAAGAGCTCCATGCAACTTGTGCACTAGATTACAAATCTTCTGAAGCCATATGTTTAGTTCTGACGCCATGTTGTTCACGTCTTGTAAACAGAAAAAAACAAGTTGCTGTTAACTATAAAACCTTCCAAAGCTGACGTGATGTGTTTAAAAGTGACATTTGATGTTTGATTCCATAGCTACAGTAGAGAGCGAGCAAGGAATAATGGCTGACGCCTTAATTTCTTTACAAAAAGCTTGTATGGCTTCAGAAGATTTTAAATGCATTATGATACTTTTATTGCACTTTTTTGGTACTTTGTAACAACTTGAATATTTGGCCATAGAAGAAAAAAGGTCATTGAACAACATGAATGACTTCTTTAATTCATGCAGAACCCACACTGAGTCACACAGTAACATGTGTGAAACACACCCTGCTGAAGCGACGCCCCAATGTACCATTAGGTACAAAGACTGCAGTAGACTTTGCCAACCACGAGGCTATTACACACACACTTACACACCTCTCCAGGAGCTTTCATCCATCTGCTCAGAAACTGCTTTCTGTCTGGGTGCTGGAAGCATTTAAACCTTGTATGTCTTCCTCAGGGTGCAGGACTTCCATTCAACAGTTTGGGTAAAAGCTTGACCTGAATCTATCAGCGAGACAGAGGAGGGTTTATTTAAGAATCAAAATGTTGCGTCGGGGATCTGAACACATCCTGCAGACTGTAATCTAGGTCATTAGGTAGTCTCTTTCATTCTTACATGCTCAGACAGAAAATGTAGGCAACACCCAGTCGAGGAGGTAAAACATCCATCCAAACATGTCTTGCGCACACATACAAAGCCTAGGAAAAAAAAGGGGGGGGAATTAATTTATTAAAAAAAAATGAAAGAGAAAAAAAGAAAAGTAGGAACACCCTTCCTGCCTGCCAAGAGTTCTGTGGCTGCTCAGCTTGTCTAGGTTATATCCAACTCAGAGGGAGAGAGAAAAAAAGAGTTGCACCATGTCTGTGCTGCAAGCGGAGGGTGTAACAGTGTTAGACAGATAAAATGAGAGAAAAATTATACTGACTTTGGCCAACAGCCCTGCATCTCAGCCTTGGTGTGTGTGAGGTTAGCGCAGTAACATGATCATGTTGACACAACGCCACATCAGTGCTGAAGGAATGTTCTGGCTACCCATGCATCCCTGCTGTTAAGAGTCAGGGCCTGAAGCTGTGTGTGTGTGTGATTGAGACAGAGGGAGGGCAGCACATGCTCTGTGTATACTCAAAGGGGCAGGGTAATCATATCATCCCTGCTATTGTTTAAATGAGTGTGATATTTACATCAGCAGTGAGCTTTGATTTATTATGTGATGGCTTGTTGGCTGTGATTTATTTGCATTCAGACAGCAACAGCGTGAAAGTGTATTATATAAAGTTTTAACTTTTTTGTCTTATGGTCTCATAAAACATATTTTTTTAATGGAATCATTTGAGAATTTTTTGTCTTATGATCTCATAAAGCAATCTTTTTAATGGAATTATTTGAACAAATTGACCAATTTAATACGTCCTTGCCAAAACATAGTATTGATTTCTTAAAACAATGTGTATTTTGTCCTTCAAGTCGTATAGACCTGGACAGAGAGATGAAGCGTGTAGCTTGACTATGCAAAAACCTGCTCATACTCATGGTACTGTGTACTAGCTCTCAGATTGTGCATCATGTTTTCGTACCAAATGTGATGACAGTGCGTTTTTTATTTTGTTTATGCTTTTTTTTTTTGTAACAACATACATGATCTAATGTTTATCTGCAGTTATATTGTGGGTGTTTGAATGAGGTGAGCCTTTTGATGAGTCATTCCTGAATGTGATTGAAGGTTTGACAGGAAGATGATCTGCACAGGATGTGCCGTGTCCCTCCTAAACCACAGTTTTCTGAAACTGCCCGGGTTGAAGTTTTAGATGATTACGAGCAGCCCACAGACTCCTCAGAAGTCTCTTGAAGTAAATCCTCACCGTGCCCAGACACAAATGACTGGAACGGACTGATGAGAACCACAGGCGGTAAACGATTGCGTGGGTTTTCCTTTGTGCCTGCTGTAGATCGAGGGATCAATGCGTGGCAGTATGCCAGACACTCTTAAACTGGCACAGTGATCTCAGGGGGAATACCCACACGCACACAAACACACACACACTCCTGCCCCACGGCACCAGGAACAGATGCCACAGCCAGCGCAGTGAACCTATTGCTGATAATGAAGCAAGGAATAATCCCACTCACACACACATACCATCTCAGCCATGCACAATAGCGTCTCTCTCTTACACAACAACAACAATAGCCTCACACACACAGAACTGTCTCTTGCCTTACACTACGCAGACACCAATACACAATTTTCCCGTGCAACAGTTATTGTGAATTAATCAGGACAAACACACACACACACACAGTCTGCGTCCATCTATAAACTTATTGTGCTTTCATCTTGCACACTTCATCTCCTTGTAAGGGAATCAAGCGGTAACAGAATTCTGGCTCCCTGCCCTTACAACACACACACACAAACACAGACAGAGAGCTTGGGTGTTTTAATGTGTGAAAGGAACACTGTGTGTGTGACATCACTGTCATTAGCTTCTTATACGTTCAGTGTAATTATAAGAAATTTTACAAACCATTATAAAACAGGAAGGAATCTTTATGATGGGAATTTAAAATATATAAATAAAATTACAATTAAATGTTTTTATTTTAAAGTAAATTCAGTCACAGAATAAATAAGAAAAACATTGTAGGAACATAAAAATATGTACTGTATTATCACAAATCTTATTTATAATACTTAAAAAATTAAGACTATATATAAACGATATTAAATACTGTATACTAAATTAAATGAATTAGCTGTAAGACCTTTTAATACAAATTAGTGTGTTTTAATGTTAGAAATGGACCTAATGTACACTCTTTGCCTTGTGCATTCCTCATATAGACAAAATATGCATTTAATATTAAATGAGTTTAACTTCTCATAACGGAAGCACAAGATACTGTTCTTAGGTGCTTAAAAATAGTTGTTTGCTCTTAACACGCTTGAGAGATCATAAGTGTAGTTTATCTGTGTTGGCATTGTGCCATGTCTGTCTGCCTCCGGAGGCTAGTGGCGCGTAACTCCGGGCGGTGTGTGAATATGTGCAAGATATATTAACTTTTGCTTACCTTTAAGTGTAAGGATGACTAAGTCAATGTGTGTTGCTTTATTTAATCAGATGTGTCGTTATGGACGCGCTCTCGTTTTCTCCTCTGGGTTCCGATGCTGTAGTCCCTCTCGCTTCATCAATAACTACTTATCCACGATCCATCAGCGCGAGCCTCTCTGGCTTGCAATAATCGATGAGGGTTTAGCGGAAATCTCTTCCAAAGCCAGGCGACAGTCAATCAGCGCGCGAACAAAGCCGCTGTGATGGAATCTCCGTTGCTTGTCCGCGCAGGTCGCTTTGCTTTGTGCCACAGTGACCTCACCGGCAGACGGTGCGACGTTGCAGCGTTTGCTTTGAACTGGGCTTGTTAACGTCAGTGGACACCAACAGCGTCGCCCCATTCCTCGGAATAAACCGAAGCAGCTTTTTTTGCTCAGGATCAGTCGCGTCCCGTCCCAGCAGCAGTGCTGCCCTGGTGCCTTGTTGTGTGTGTGTGTGTCTGGTTTCGGTCAGAGGAGCTGCGTTTAGCGCGCAGCAGAAGTGGAGCGGGCGGGCACGGGGCCAATCATCTGTTAGACATTTCCCTTTTCAGGAGCGGCGGTCCGTATTTTCCAGCAGCGCTTCTGAGCGGATTTCTCCGGTGTTCCTTATAGAAGAGGCGGAGTGAGCGCCAAGTTGTGCTTATTGTTTGGACCCTCCATCACTTTCACGTGTACACCCATTGTAAAAACCTCTCAGAGCTCTAGGACAGACCTATTTTGATTGGTTTTAATTTTTTGATTAACCACACTTATCCTCATTTTACACATTTTATTTAAAAATAATGTAAAAATAAAAAAAATATTACGGCATGTTTTTTCAAACTTCCACCGAACATTTTACCATAAATTGTATTTATCAATATTACTATTATTGTTGTTATTTAATAATTACAATGACATTATTAAATCTATTTTGAAAAGTTAGAAAACTTCAATTTTACTTAAATTTTTTTTTTTTTTCATTTCTTGAATACAAATGGCCAGCATCACATGTCTGAGGACATATTTAGAAATGTGGCCCTCACAAGAACACACACACACAAAGGCTTTTTCTTGCTCAGTTTCCCTCTAACTGACTCCAGGTTCCAAAAAACACACCCTGTTTCGAGTTAGAAGCAGACATCCACTCCTGTGCCAGAGTCCGTAATTTATTTTCTTGTGTGAAAAGCAGCCCTATGTTGAAGTACTTTTCCAGGTGACTGGGGGCTTCAGAGAGAAACAGCATCTTTTAAATAAATGCAAACCATGCATTGTGGTTTACTGTACCAGCACTTTTAAAGTGAATCTCTCTCTCCCTCCCTCTTTCAGTCCTTTAGTACATTAAAGGTAAATCTTTTGTAATACGCAGCACCGTCCATATTGGAAAAATAAAATAAAATCTTGGATGCCTAGTCTTCAACGTTACTGCACGCTGAACTGGCAATGACACATGATATTTTCTGATTTACCCATGTAACACTTATGTTACATATTGTTTTTTGTACAGTTTACAAATGACCATCAACAATAGTGCCATCTGTTGGCTACAATTCATTCCAGCTCTTATTTCAGCAGTAGAGGATGCCTAATAATCTTCAGATACATACCATCGTTTTGATGTCTGTTCACGCTCTAGAGCTCTTGATCTGACAGAAAGCTTTGGTTTCTGCTACATTATATAGTAGCAAGGTCACAGAGTTCAATTCTGCCTCTCTCTATTCACTCCAGTCAAGCAGTGAGGAATAAATACTGACTTGCGTGGAGCCGCTGTCCATGTTAAGCACTTTGAGGAGAGCTCTTTCCCTCAGGATAAAACTGAAAGTTTAATGGGACCTTCAAAATACACTCTCCCCATGCAGACACACACTTCGGATAGTGACATCTACATATTTATGAGCATCCAAAGTGCATATGAAGAAGCAGCACGTGAAGGATTTGTATCGTAGTAATGTATTAGTAAAACGGTATGTGTGCAAAACAGTTACCCTCATAAATCAAAAACGCTAAACTCAGCCTCACTGAATTTCATCATGAAATACGTGTTTGACACAAACCTTTTGTAATCAACAGAGACAACTGAAGTTTTGTTCACACCTTTATGTAGCACCACACGGTGGTGTAGTTTGTCCCTTTGCTTCCGAACTATAACACTAAAGAAAAAGAAATAAATATCTTAAAATATAAGATTATTCAGATTTTTTTTGGTAGTGTACCAGAGCCTAAAATATTTATTGCATGATTAAAAGCTGAAAATTACAAGTCATTGTAAGCAAGACTAAAACCTTCTGTAAAAGGCTAAAGTCCTGAATTTCCTCAAGACAATCTTAAAGCCCTTGAAATAAAAACAGGCAGACAAAGACAATTAGCCGATGCGTTTCTTTTTAAAACAGGATCACATACAAATGCATCATCTTTTTAATGTGTAAGACTTCATTTACAAATCAAATGACAGCCGTTGTACAGAAGTATGAATACACAAGGTGACACAACATCGCTGCAACATTTCAAAAAACATCATAAAAATGTTCTCCAGAGAAAAGTAAGGCACCGACTGAATCGGTGGGTATACAGACAATTCATTTTAAGCATTTTGAGAATAAACCAAAACGGCTAAACTAAAAGAGTTGCAAATATAAACATGTACACAATGTTCAGAACATGTATAAAATGTTTAAAACCGGTTTAGTTGGAACACACCTTGTGAAAGTTGAAGGTGTCAGTGGCATGTTCGACCTGAATCGTGTTGGGTCGCAGAGAGAGCACAGGGAGGCTGTGTGCTATGCTTCTTGTGCAATAAATCCTAAAAAGACTTTATGCTGGTGTTTATTGGTTCTGTAAACTGAACAGAACCCCTGTCACTGAGTTTAGAATAAGATGGGTTCTTTAAATGACCGTCACGGGTCTGTTGTCTAGATGCTTACATCTTCTCACAAGCAGATTACTGCAGAGCCGTGGAAAAATCTTGTGGGAGAGGAGCTGTGACAGCTGTGAGCTTTTATCAGGCACTGGAAAGACTCATTCACACGCATTAAACATTATAAGAGAAAATGCCGTTTCATCTGTCAAGCTGTAAAGAAACGACTGTCCTTAAAGAGATAGTTCACCCAAAAATGAAAATTAGATGTTTATTAGCTTACCCCCAGGGCATCCAAGATGTAGGTGACTTTGTTTNNNNTTTTTTACTTTGAAAGGTTTGGTGCCCATCCACTTCCATTAAATGACTACCAGACTGCCACGGTTAAAGTTAAAAATGTTTGTTAAAACACCTCAGTCAGATCAGCAGAGTTTGAGAATTCTAAAACTAGAATATTTTCTAGTTCCTACTAAAATGGAAATCTTGTAATTATTTACTCACCCTCATGTTGTTCAGATGCCATATTGAATGTTTTGAACTTAATTATTTTGTAAATGACAAAAACAGGTTGTGATTTACACGACCAAGCTGAATAAAAAGAAACATCATAAAAGCAGTCTATTTATTCCATAGGTGTGCTATATTCCAAGTCTTCTAAAGATGTATATTTTTTTGCAAAAGATTGGGCTAACTAGGCTTTTTAAAGAAACAAATGCTTTAATTTAACAAGGATGCATTAAACTGAAAAAAACAAATGTTTCTACATTGTTACCAAAAAATATATAATTTAACTAAATGCTGCTCTTTTTTTTAAACTCATGAGCCACAAAACATTAAGCAGCACAACGTATAAATAATAACTAATAATAATAAATCAGCATATTAAAATAATCCTAAAGCATTATGTGACACTGAAGACTGGTGAAAATTCAACGTAGAAATATATTCTAAAAAACATTTTAAAATGGCTAAAATATTTCAGAACTACATTTTTTGTATTCCTTTTGTTTGATCAAATACTTTGAGCATTCATGGGCCTAAGAGACTTTGAAAACACCTCACTGACTCCTTACTGACTGCAAATCAGTATCGACTAATCATCTTCCCCCTCTACCAGAAACCCTTAAATGTCATTTGTGCTTGTATTCATTGTAAAAAAAATGAGCACTTTTATGGACATGATTGAGTGAACAATGAATTTTGGTCTGTTCCACACTAGCTAGTCTTGGAGCATGGCAGTACAAATCATGTGGAAAAGTGCAGCTTGGACATTCTGCCTAACATCTCAATTTGAGTTTCATGAAATCATACAGAGTCAGAACAATATGAGGGTGAGTAACTGATAACTAAATATTATATCTACGCTGAACCATCCCTTTAAAGACAAACTGATAAGAAGCTACTAGGAGGGCAGTGTCTGAGGGACTGCAGGCTGGCAGAGCCATGTAACCAACCTATTTAATTGATTTACTGTAGCTGCAACGAGATTCTCATTTATAGTGGGAAAATAATTTGAAAGCCATATCTGCATGAGGAAACAGTGCACCAAGCCCCTAATAAAACTGTCACGAGTGAGACATAACAGCCTCTCTGTGTCAGTTTGTGACACAGCTGTTTTCTAGTCATAATGCATTTAACATCCTACATTTCAACATTGTGCTGTATTATGTCATTGTAAATTTGACAGCTGTGGCATTTTCTCAGGCTTAAAAGTTGACAGAAAGGTAAAATCAAATTTTGAGACTGTTTGCCAAGAAGAAACTGAGAACATCTCCCAGTCCCAGCGTGAAAGAGGGAAAGCTCTGCCCCAGCTGTGCGTTTCACGGGACGTGGTCAGTAAGGGAGATGTTGTCCAGTTGTGACTCTCTGAAGACCATCACAGTCTGAGACTCTTTCACAAGATGTGTTTCATGACTCCATGTGCCCTAAAAATGTGCTTAATTTTGGTCTTACAAAACATACCAGCTAAAAGAGTCCAGCTACTGACTTCTTTCTTTTAAGGAGGGGAGTAAAACAGATTCATATACAGAATCATCACCTGAAATGACGACATTAGCAAAGCTAAATATACACATAACAGTATGTAACATCACACTGAACAAACACTCCCCTTTTCTCTCACACTTACACTTTTTTTTTATTTTTAAATCAACCTGCAAGACTGCAACAGGGACGAGAAGGTGAAGAAGTTTTTTTTTTGTAGTTGTTTATCATATTTTGTCACATTTTGAAACAGCACACTGAATGAATGACACATTCACAAAAAAAACTCAGTTCTTTTAACCAAAGTGAACGAAATATCAACTAAACCGTGAAAGTAGAACAACGTCTACAACTCCATACTGCTCACAGAGCTTTATACATTTACCAAGAAAGTCCATTTTCTCAGATATATAGATACAAAAATAGATCAGCAAAATCTATGTGCCATTTACAGTACGTAACAATCACTGAGTGAGGTTGACCATCGCTCAAGAAAGGAAAGAAACTAGTTCAAGACTGATTTCACAGGTTGACCGCACAGAGATCAGGACACTTGTAAGGACAGAGCGAAAGCGCTGAGAAGCCTTCTTACCATCATCTACTCTAAACATCCTCACAGTTTCATCACTGGTCCTCTGAAGGACGTTCAGCCAGGGCACTGGTGATCTACGGTCAAGTCTCAGGTGCTCAGTTTGAACATTCAGGATCGCAAGACGAATTCAATACAAAAGATAAGAAGGAACAGTCTTTTGTAAAAGCATGGCAAATACGCGTCCATATTATACTTTAAACTGTCAGCTTAATGCAGCCTTCATCTCACCACGTTAGAAATTATTCAAAAATGGTACAGTAATGTTCTCACGATTCAGAACAGTCACAGATTTGACTCTAAAGTCGAAGTAAGAGCTGATGATGCATGTGCACATTGTTCTTCATCAGGAATGGGGTTTTAAATCCCATTTATCATTGCACTAATTACACTAATATAGTTGTAGTTATCATTCTTGCTAGGCCTCTACAGTTGTGAAAATATTATGGTCAGATATACAATATAATTCGATAATCACCAAACTTGTATTGACATTATTTAACTTTATTAAAATGATTTGAAGGCATTTTTCATAATGTATAGTTAAAATATAACAACTTAAAATAAACAAGAAATGCTTCCTTGTACAGAATATTTTTTTATGTTTCACAATAATATTGTATTTGTCAGCAAATGCTTGTGCTTTACAGGTTTTTTTTTTCTTCCAAATATTATATTTATAAAGATATATTATTATAATGAGGTGATTTTAGAAAATTATAGTTAAAACAAAAGTTTTATCCTTATTGGCTATTAATGTTATATTGAGAATGAAACATTGTTTTGTGGTGTGTTTCTGATGTTTCAAGTACTAAATGCAGAATGAGGGGAATAAAATAGCTGACATATAATGCTGGATGACAGGCTGTATGTGGTGAAGTCTGGATTGGCACTCTCTTAGTACATTTTTAAAGTGAAATGAACTAAATCCTGTTTTAGAACACCATCTAGAAAATCTGAGCACATCTTGAGGAACCCAGCCATCTGCCAGTGTTTCCATTCAAACGTCTCAGAATGGCATTTAGTCAACCTGACAGTAATTGTACCTCTGTACAACTTTGGTAGGTCTGAGTTTATAATCTGAGCTAAGATATTTGAACTCGTCTCAGCTCTGCAGATCTCACACATATATTCTTTTGTTTTTTCTCGCTTACTGTGCCTTAAACACCATAACTCCCATTTTAAGCTGAACAAAATAGAAACATCAAGTTAAAAAATAGACAAATAAATATCTAAATAAACATAAAACGCTGTCTCATTAGTGTTTCCTCTATTAACGCTGTAGCATCTCTAACCCTGTTCTCACCATTTTCTCTAACCCTTCTTCCCACAGTGCATTGGGAAAGAGGGCAGATTATATCATTGTGTTTCTCGTAATGCACTGCAGTGAGGGCCAGCTCTGTCGTTTTGGGGCCATTGGAGGGCCTGACCTGCTCTGTGTCACCCACACCATTACACACAACATTGCCATCACTTGTTGACATTCTAAGACTCCAAAAGACTGTGCCATCGACACACCTGTTGTCCCTTTGATTCTTTCATCTGTGTCCAGTGAGTCAGCTCCTCCTCCCCAGAGCTGTTCAGCCCCAGAGAGATCCAGCCAATCATCTCCTTACGTTTCATGCTGCGCTTGTTGTAGACCGACAGGATGAGTGTGACGTCGGAGAGCTGGAACAGAGCTACTTGGAACACAAAGGTCTCCTTGTAGGTGGGGTTGGGTTGGCCTCTGCAAATGGACGTCTTGCACTTGGACATCTCTTGACCCATTGAGTTCAGTAGGGTCAGCTTTACGTATGTGTCTGAAACAGGATGAAACAGGATGTCAAATCAGTCAAGAAGACTAAATGTCCATAGCATGTCCTCACAAAAATATCACCTAATCAGTATTTTCAATAAGTTTTCCAGTTTTGTAAATATTTGAATATGTTTTTAATAATATACATTTCTATATAAAGTCTGTTATGAATTAATAATATATATGTTATGTCTTAAGTAGCAAGGGTATATTTGTGCAATAGCCAAAAATACAGTGTACATTGTAGTAATAAAGAATTATAAATTGCCATAATCTTTACTTAAATATCTTTATGGAACATGATCTTTACTTAACATCCTGATTATTGTGTATATTTTCTACTATAAACAGAATTAAACTCAATTAATAAGCATTACTAAGAACTCAATTGGGACACCTTTAAACTTTTTTTTAAATAGCTGTATCTCAGCCAAATATTGTCTTATATCTCAATAAACCACACATCAATAGAACACGTATTTATTTCTATTTCAGATGATGTACAAATCTTAGTTAAAAAAACCTGATACTTATGACTGGGTTTGTGGTCCAGAGTCACATATAATAATTTTATATAATTAGTGCGGTCAAACTATTATTTGCAATTAATTGCATCCAAAATAAAAGTTTTCGTTTGCATAATATATGTATTTTCTGTGTATATTTACTTACATATAAATACACACATATACAGTATATTAAAAAAGTGCATGTATTTACATGTTTATATTAATATTCACATAATTTATATTATAAATAAACATATTTAATATATAAATATTACATTTTTCTGAAATACATGCATGTGTATGTAATTACAGTAAAAACACATAATAAATATACACAGCATACACATATTATGTAAACAAAAACTATTATTTTGGATGTAATTCATCATGATTAATAGTTTGCCAGGATAACATTTATTGGATAATTTGGATTGGGATTTTTTAATGGTAGATCTGTTTTTGTTAAGATATATTAAAAACAACAACAAAAAAAAAAAACAGGAGAGGATAAACAAACAGTTACATAAAATAAATATATTGTTTAAGGCAGTTTAGACATTTGTTTTTACTGCAAAACAACACACACAGACAAAAATACACACTTGAAAAAAGGAAATATAAAACAGTACAATAAACAATAGGTTTTGAGCTGAGAGAAATAAGTTTCGGAAGTTGGGATGTTAAATTAAGTAACAGGATATACTGTAGGATTCTGAAAGCATGGAGGCATGGCAATGCTTCAATCTCTCAATTTATCTGAAAAGCAATTGATTATTCCATTCATTAATACAGGATGAAATTTATTGGCTGAAAATGGGCTATTCAGTTTCTTTTTTGCATTAACGCTCGGCACGAATCAATGCTTACTGATTAATAATTGCGTCCCGCATCACTGCTCTCTCTTCTCCTTTCAGAACCTTTTGAACTGCGACTCTACAGATGCATTCAGAGCAGACTCTGCGGTAGCTCCAGGCCTTTCACCGGCTTTAATTCACAGCGCAGTTGAACTCCTGTGTGCGTGCTTTTCTGCTGCCCTGCCTGAATACACTACAATACAACAGACGTCCGTATTCTCTGTGTCTTTGTGTCGGTGTGACGCTTCTGTTCCACGAGTCATAGATTGTGGGCTTCCTGTGGAGTCATCCTGCTGCGTTTTCAAGAAAATGTTTCGCTCTCTTCTATTTTTCCAACTAAAAGAAGAGCAGAACTAAAGCAGCGCTGATTTCAGAGATGGGAACACAGACTCATACCTGACACTGAGGAAATCATCTCCAGCTCCTCAAGCTGAATGTGAAAGGATTTCATTAACGGTTAAGAGGGCTGATTAGACTCTGTGATGCACTTATTCCGAAATCTCAACACTTCCATCACAGCCATAGAGATCAACTTCTAGTTCCATTGCCTAAAATCCTGGTCATCTGAATTGCTCAGGTTATTTTTAGACCATTCATTTTATTCTACAATTACAAGATGTTAAGATGTTCATATAAAAATAAATTTACAAAAGTGATTTTATGTTCATAGGAAGCACATTAAATGTAAGGTTTCAAATATAAATGCTGAAATAATGTTACATTTTCATTCAGTGTAACACAATATTTATGTAAAAATTCAAACAGCATGCTTATTCTGTGTTTTAAAGCATGCTTAGTGACAAATGGCCAAAACCTAGAATAGCGGCAAATGTTAAAAATATAAAAGTACAACGAATTAGCATTTGGGGTGAAAATAATTAGTCTTTATGTCATTAATATGTCATTAATTGATTTCTGTTGTAAATATGCTTGTCAAAATTGTCATTTTAGTGGGTGTCTCCTGTTAATCAGGGGAAAATGTCTGGGTTTTTTTTGTGCTCAGAAAAACTAAATTGCTATTAAATTGAACAGAAAACATTTTGGGGGGGGAAACTACAAGGTTTTTGACCATTCACAAATATGACGATGCCCTTGCAATGCATCTACTACCCAAAATATTAACGATATTATGCATTTTCAAATTATATATATTTTTAAAGCCATTGTGTGTGTGTGTGCACTTGTACAGCTATCTTTGTGAGGGCCGGTTTGAGTTTTTGACCATCAGAGTGAGGAAAATTTTGTAAAGTGAAGACATTTTGGCCGGTCCTCACTTTCTGAGAGCTCTTTAAAGACCTGTTTGAGGGTCAAGACGTGGTTTTAGGGGTCA
>JAUMHQ010000070.1:14582085-14593771 GCA_032361165.1 Enteromius paludinosus
AAATTATGAAGGTGTTAGTGCATGCATAGTGTTTGTATGCATGTGATGTCAAGGTAATGAAACCACTGAAGTACTTTAGTTAATTACAAGTGACAGCAATGCGCTAAAAACTGAGAGGAATAATAAATGAATAAAAACCAATCAAAATATGCTTTTTTAGATATACTGACACAGTATGTTTTCAAAATATTAGTTTTTTTTGCATGTAATTTTAGTTTTAGTAAATATTGACTGAGCATAAGAAACTTTTAAAAAATCTTACTCCAAGCTTTTAAACGGCCTTGTGTGTGCATTTCTTAAAAATAAATTAAAAAAAACTTTACGTATTTCAAAATTATTTTATATAGAATTACTTTTTACTTCATACATATGTGTTCATTTATAACTCTTTGTAATGAACATATATATACATA
This sequence comes from Enteromius paludinosus, assembly GCA_032361165.1. Classification (NCBI taxonomy): domain Eukaryota; kingdom Metazoa; phylum Chordata; class Actinopteri; order Cypriniformes; family Cyprinidae; genus Enteromius; species Enteromius paludinosus. The sequence continues at coordinate 14,582,499 of JAUMHQ010000070.1, forward strand.
CCCCTGGTAACAAGGATCTTTCAGCTTTGCAGTAAGTGTTTTTTGCATATACAGATTTCTTTGCTGAAACACACACACACCTCTGGGCTGAGTACAGCAGTGCTGTCACTGGGTACATCTTCTTCAAAGCCCTTGTTAAGAAAACTCTCTGTTTCCTGTGCTCCGCTGACCTCACTAGGGCATTTTCCATAGCTGTGTCTGGGGCTCTCGCTTCCATGGGAAAGGTCACATTTGGCATCGCCCAGGTCAGAGGGTGTGCACGACATGCGTGGCGACCCATCCTCATCCTGATAGGGTGGAGGCTGCAGCTCGTCCAATGGTGGAGTCCGTCTCATCCGCTGGATACAGTTTACTGATGTGGAGCAAAGGGAGAAAGATGCATTTAGTGCCATTTAGCTCAATGTTCAAAACGCAAAAAAGTCTGATGTGTTAAAAATGCAGTAATTTGAGTGAATGTAACCCTGCACAAGGGCAGAATGAAGTAAAATTGAGATTTCAGACTGAAGCCTTTTTTAGGAGACCAGGACAGTATCTATTAGGCTTATAATTTATGATACTTGTTATGTGGCATTGAAAGCTCTGTAACCTTAAGCTCATTTCAAAAAAAGGTCAAAATCCGATTTTACACACACAGTGTAGTAAGGCCATTCCCTTACACCTGCAACTTCATAAATCATTCAGTTGTCCTCTAAGAGCGACAAATCACTGCATGTGTATGCGTATGATTAAATTAAACAAATCAGTGTGTTTCATCATTTCAAACGCACAAAATGAGAGGATATACTGCTGGTGGCTCTGAAATTGAGATGAATGGCAAAACGTGGCCTGATTTACCTGCATTCATCCTACAAGTTAAACTGCTCTGTAAAGAGAATGAACCAAGTGGCTGTTGCCATAGTAACATGCTGCTGGTCAGAACAGGAAGATTGAGCGATTTAGCGATGAATACAGCGCATTCTCTCTCGCTCTCTCTCTCTCTCTCTCTCTCTCTCTCTCACACACACTTCTGTTGAAGTGTGGATGGTGTAACTGGTTCTGACTACTGGGAGGAGACATTGCTGATGCTGTGAATTTTCAAGTGTGGGATTAGTTATCCACCTTCTCTAAATTCCCTCACTTCCTAGAAAATTGTCAGTAATAATAGTTTTCATTATTTCTCATTTAATATAATTCTTTTATTACTAATTGGATTATAGGATAATAATTGAAAACTGTAATAATAATAGTAATAATACCTATAAATACATTTAAATGATGCTGATACAGTTTGTAATAAAACAGCATTGTTATTATTTGTAAATAACAAAAATAATAATAATTAAAATAAATAAATAAAAATAAATAATAATAATAATAATAATAATAATATGCTTAAGTTATTACTTACAATAACAAAATTTTTTAAAAGTTAAACTGCAAAAACTATTATTATTATTATTATTATTAACACTTTGAGCTGATCATGCAAATCCAAATGCTGATGCATGTTCTCCAGCATGATTTAAGAATAATACAAAGAGCAGCTTGTGCTTCAATCAAAGCAAAAACATCTGAAGTTCACATGATCGATGTCACAAATTTGCTTCTGACCTAGAAATAGAGTAGAAGCAGAAATATTACTTCTTCATTTTACATCACAACATTTCTTTGTTTTAAACATTTCATAAACCAAAAACAGAGAAGCATCAAAATATGAAAAGTACAAAAGATGGAAACTCGGAATCAAAATTCACTTTTAATGAGGATGGAGGAAAGAAACATCACTATGATTAAGATGACGGAGAAGCACGTCCTCTCTCCTTCTGTATCTCAAAGCTTTGATCATAAACACTGCAGCATTTTCAACCTCAGGCTATGAACAAGAGCAAGAAAAATGTGCCTATATCTCGGTGAGGTTTTGATCAACTCTCATGTCAGACATCTCTCGTGTTTCAATTTGATCTGAATGCCAGAACACAGGCCATAGCTATTATATCAGGATTTCACTGAGCGATTAGTAACATGACATTCACGGCGCAGTCAACTTGTTTTTCAAGTTAACAAACACTCAATTTTTATGTTTGAGAGTAAGAAAGTCATTATGTCTGCACAGTAGGATTTAGTGTGTTTTTTATGTGTTTGCGAGCAGTCAAGCAATACAAGTATGTAAGAGTATATGTAAATGTGTGTGTGTTAGCTCCTCATGTATTATACAGATGGCCCGAGGCTACAGCCTCTCCTGCCTCCAGGAAAACAGCTCACGAGAAAAGCATGCAGCTCTGTCTGTCTCTCTGCGCAGTAGTTCACAGAAACAGAGAGGGAAATCAGAGAGACATATCCACCAGCTTCCGGCTTTTATCTTTCTGACAGCCCTTCCCTTTGAAACGTTTTCATTCTTTCTCTTCATAGCCCTCTGTAATCTCTCTACTCTGTTCACTGGAGTATCTGCAATGATTCCAGTACAAATTGCAGACAACTCAAACAGGTGATTGGATGTACAAAAATAATCTTACAGCCCTGAATCTGTTGGATATAAAAGCAGAGAGCATCATCATCCAAGACGCAGAAAAACCATGATAATCTTCTTTTTTGTGAGAAGCAGAACATAGCCAAGAACCGTCTTTTCTTATCTTTCTTTATGCAGTAGTTGTTTGAGTTAAACTAGTGTGTGGTGGAAGAGAGTGTGTTTTTGTGTAAAAAACAAAAAAAATAAAATAAAAAGAGAAAAACTGTGTTCTGGCTTCTTACAAAAAATGTGTTCTTCCAGAATTGTCCCGATGCATTTGATATCTCATGATCTAAGCCCCTTGCTCTCTGTAAGAATAACCCCAGCCAGAGAAAGAGCAACCCACAGTCATTTTTATTGAAAACAGGTTTCATTTAGGTTTTTTTACAGTGTCTGTTACTGACTGTTCTTAAAAAAAACCCAACAACAATTGAGCAATGCCGAAATTCCAGTGAAAAACAAGCATAGATAAGTAGTTAAGCAGCGCCATCTAGTGTAATGGCATGGTTTTATTTGGGTTCCATTCTATTTGCTTTGGCCAGTCCTCACATTTGCATTCATACACTCATACAGTACATATCATATACAAATAATACTCACGCATCACCCTACTTTTCAAAATTTTACAGTCAGTGCAAAAGAAATATAAATATTTTTTGAAAGAAATACCTTTTTTTTCAGCAAGGGCACATTAAAAAAAAATTTCTTCAACACTGATCAAGAAGGGAAATAAAAAAAATCTTAAATATCAAATCCAAATATTGGAACGATTTCAGAAGGATCATGTGACACTAACGACTTTTTAAATGGAAAGCAGGTATTTTATTTTTATGTATGGAGCCCATTTTTACCACAGAGTTACCTATTCCTATTCTCATGGCATAATTTGGAATGAAAAGCAACCCCTCAAAAAAACAATCACTCTTCCCTCTCACGATGAGCATTCAATTCCACTTTCATACCACATAAATGTCTTATGAGCTGTGAGAAAGCTGTAAATTTACCATCATCTGCTGAGGCCTCGCTGCTGTAGCCATCATATTCAGCCGCTAGAGGGCAGTATTTCTGTCGTGTGTCCCAGCCATAGCCCTTATGCTGGCGTGAGTTAGTCCCTGCTGAACCACCCCGGAGACCCTGCGATCGAGACACGGCCTCCTGGTACTGGCCAATCACCTCATCATCACTGTCTGACGACGAGCAGTGGTAGTCCGCATTTACATAGCTCTTATCTGAGACAAAGAAATGAGGAAACAAAGGGGGACAGCTTAAAAACAACAAGAACATGCACTTGCATTTTGAGCACAATAAATAACTTGAGAAAGTTTTAGCAGTCAAACGTTTTCCACCTCTTCTCAACAACCTATTTGAAGACTGTAGCACTGATGTGTCACCAAACAAAGCATGTATATTATGTTATAGATAATATATATCCTTATGGATCTCTGGCATTTCTGTAACACACAACGTATATACAGCACAAACACTTGAGGGCATAGTCTAACGATTAAAAACCATCCTCTCATAAAATGATATTTAGGTAATACAGTCACATTGTTTTAACCAAAAGATAAATAAACATCTGTGAAAATGTTATGTTTTAGAGGGCTAGAATAGCAGTGACATGCATGAATAATTTATGCTAAAGAAGCTGTATTTTGGAAAGAGAGACAGGGAAAGCATGAAATTGAGATACATATTATGTGCCAGCAACCACAGAGAGTTCAGTCTTCTCATGTAGATAAGGTAGCGAAAGTGAAGCAGCATTTTGACTACAGCAAAGATCATTCCCACCAGATGAGGAGAACAGACAGAGCCAGATCAGTTTGAAAGAGTCCAGGTGGACTTTAAGAAAAGAAAAGATGGTGGCTGCCCTTTTTTTTTTAGATAACTGAGGGAAATGTCAGCAGCCTTATCCTCTCACCTTCAGCAGGTCTCTCACTATTACTAGACTTCTTCTCCTTACAACCATCTGCTGGGCTTCTAGATGTTTTTAGTTTAGTGGGCTCAGTTCTTTCTTGAACACATGATCCATTTTGTTGTATTACAGAAGGTGATCTGTCACCATTTTGTGCTTTGAAGATTTCTTTCAGTGTGTCAGGCACCTGTGAGAGGTCGCTTTCGGTAGAGAAAGTCTCAGTGAACAGCACTGAACCAGTGTCGTCGCCTTTAGTCTGAGACTCAGGGTCCTTCACTGGGCCACATGCAGCCTGGGTCTGGATTTCAGTCTTACCCAGAAAAGGATCCCTTTCCTGGGCCTGACGTGCTGCAGCCTCCTTCTCTTCTGCCTCTTTCTTACGGATCCTCTTAAGCTCCTCGGCTTGTACTTTGTGGATGATGGTGTTGACATGCTCAGCGAGTTCTCCGCTCACCGTGAATGTGACATCACTCAGTGCATAAGCCAGGTCATCAACCTTTTCTGACACTGATTCCAACACAGCAGACATGGAGGGAAGACTTTGCTGGAAGCTCTTAAAAAATGCCATGCTGCCATGGACAGGAGGTTTGATTGGTCAGTTTATGATGAATGTATGTCTGGACATTGGCTCTTGTAGACCGTCCAAAATCTACAGTTAAAAACTACTTCAGACGGCAAACACATTTTAAACAAAAATGATCTGAGCACCTAAAAGAAAAAAGAAATAAAAAGGGAAACAAATCATCCTTAAAAAAAAAATAAAAAATTACTTTCATAAACTCATGAATAATAAAGCAGATAAATTAGAATACATAAGGTCTCCTAGGAGGTGAGATTTCCCAGCATGCTCTGACTCAAACAACTGCTTCACAGGTGAGGCAAGTCAGAGAGGTCAAATCTCACATCATCATGACAGTAATTTATGCTTTTTTTTTTTTTAAATCAGCCACAAACCACACACAGACTGAAACTAGGAATGAGTCAAATTGCCTTTGAGCACAATCAGATGTGTGTATGTTTCGATGTATAATTGTAATTGTGTATAATGATTGTAGTTTATGCAGCTGTAATATATGCAGCAGATGGTTCAGGAAACCACGGACACCAAGTTCAGAGTTTTCATCTGGCAAATTTACTTTACTAGTCTGATACATTTGGCAGCAAACATAAGTAGATGTTCCCCTGAGACAGAGGGCAAAGGGAGTTCGGTTTATATTTTTTAGACAGGGAATACCACAGGGAGCTCCTATCTGGCAGGGTAAAGCTGAATATCCTCTGTCATAATAGTGCAGAAGAGGGTGTCCGGCTTTTTGGCTTAATTCTTAAATGACCTCACATCCACTTTGACAGTGACAGAGGAATCATGGCCAGCATCCCTGCAGGACCTCAGAGCAGAGACATGAAAAACTGCCAGTCTGACATTACCCTCGACTGCACAGACATACAGCACAGCAAGATACTAAACGACTACAGATGACATTACAAACCACCACAGTCAGAACATTTACACTTTTTTTTTTATCATTTCACACAATTAATAGTGAACTGTTACTATTATGTATTTATACCAAGGCTGGGAATACAATTTGTGTCAAGAAATAAGTTATTGATGTAATTGAACTACAGTCAAATTACTATTCTCAAAATAAAATGTATATCATTTGAATGGTATATGAATAATATATATATATATAAATAAAATAATAATTTTGCTACACTGTAAGCTACTAAAGAAGTAAATTGTTTGAAGGTTTTGGGTCAGAAAAAAAAAAAGAAAAATAACAATACAGAAAAGACTTATAATGCAATGATATGCATACTGATAAAAAGTGACAGTAATAACTTTGTCACTTTTTTTTATAATGCACATTTTATTTGATAGTAATAACCTTCTTATGTTTCCTGAAGGATCGTGTTATCACAGGATGAAAATTAAATAAAAAATCTTACAATTTTCACAATAACAATACATTTACTGTATTTTTGATCAAATAAATGCAGCCAAACATAATAGACTTTGCTATTCATGCAACCCTACCAAAACAAACATTTTGAAACATTCTTTAATATCATAACTTGCCAGTTATTTAAGAACTGCTCTGTACTACAGCTTTACAATTTCATGTTTAGTACACAGCCATGTTTATTGTGCTTTGTCATAGGCTCACCGGGTCAAATAAGTGCAAACATACTTATCCAGTAAATGTCATTCTGATTATGCCACTGATTCTGATGCTGAGCAGAGTTATGTAAAGTGCTGTGCGTGGGCAGCTTAGTGATGCCTGCATCCAGAACCTGTCTGTAGGATGTGTGTGTGTGTGTGTGTGTGTGTGTGTCTGTGTGGGCATCAAGTGCCCCTGTCAACAGTATAAGTGTGTAGGTGTGATTGAGTGCTTTATGGTTTAAACAAAAGGTAGTTGTGTGTATAAATGCGCATGGTTCTTTGAGCTTATTTAAGCCACTTTTATTGTATGAGTGTGTACCTGCATATTCACTGACAATGTAGATGTTTGATCTTAAGTGTGTTTGAATTTGTCCCCAGTTTTTCTCACAGGGGTGTTACATGATCGTTTTGTTCATTTTCAGACTCGCACACATTCATCACACATATTATTGATCTAATAATTGGCCGGTGGCATCTGTCCTCTCTGATCAACATCCGGCACAATCGATCAGCTCATCACGTCACCGTGTCTGACAGACAAACAGGTAGGAGTCATCTCTAAGAAACCTCTCCATAGTCTAAGTGGTGCTAATTAAGCTCTGTTAGTAATTCTCACAGACTCTGATCTGGAGCTTAGCAGATAATTACCTCTCTGGAGACTATCACACAGTGTTTGGGAATTTAGACTCATGTTATCTTGGACCTCTCAGCTTCAAAAACACCACAATTTGGTCTATCACAGAAGCTATTTTATTCTAAATTAAAGAAATAAATCATGCTGTCTTTTTATGAATGGCCACTACTGTACTAAAAACACCAGTGTGAAGAGTTCAAAACAGTGTTGCTCAATCCAGCTCAATGAAACGTTTACAGATGGGGTGGAAATCCATACTGTACATCCAGCATTTCTGTTTCTCTTCATTAATACTAAACCTCAACCAATTCCACAGGAAATTCAATACACCCTTTGGAAATAATAATATCTGCAGTTACAAAACTAATCTTCCTGAACCTTCTTTTGCACAGAGCCTAAAAAAATATTTTGTACACTTCCAGGTACTAGGTCACTTTAGAAATGCCTGTATACAAACGCTAAAACCAGCATAAAACAAATTCAGTTTCCCTCAAATTTACACAGGTGTAACATTATAGCATTATAAATATCGTTCCTGTCACTTTGGATCAAAAAAACTGATTTTTTCAAGTGTTTGAAGAGTCATGTATATAATTCATTATATATTATAAATTGTAAATACAGCTTAAGTGTCCAGAAACAGGGGTCAGTATACTGTATATTATTTATATACACACACACACACACACACACACAATTGCAGAAAAACAGCAACAAACCTGCTGGCTCAGTGTTCTTCCTGTACTGGTCAAGGCTGGACAGTTGGTTGGCACTCTCAAGGGATAGTTTGTTATTGAGGTAAAGAAAGAGTACAATCACAAGAAAGATGAACACAGCAATGCCAGACAGGAAACCCAGGGCCTCAGGAGACACTGTGGAGAGAAAGAGAGACTTATTTATTACTCAAATAAGGTACATTGATAACAAGATGGAATAATGCAGATTTACAGAACTTTTTCATGACCTTTCCAGTCAATTGGGGTTTTCTGGTCGAGGATCAGTATTCAAATTTCAAACCAAATTGGGTTTCCATTACTTTTTTTACACACTGAATATCCAGTCCTGGAAATTCAAATGGTGAAAAATGTTTTGTGCGACAGAACATATTATTATTATTCAGTACTTTGTCTATTTTGAAGCAGATTCCTGTTTGATCTAGAGACCAGTGGATCAATCACAGATCAGTCTGAGCAGCACTTAAAAATAAAGACAAAGCCATTAGTCTAGAAATTACTGAGAGAAAGAGACCAGCCATGCGGAAGCAGAGCAAGATGAAATTTCACAGTGGGTGCAAAGGGTTTAACCTAATCGCCTAACTTCACTCATGAAAAACCACAGAGATGATAGATCGCAATTGCAAGACTATCTGCCAGTCCTGTTCCATGTGCCCACATATTTCAGGATGACAGAGAAATGACCCAGTTCCAGACAGCTGGGAAGAAATAAACTTAGCAGCAGCGATGGTTTCTACACTGAACTGAATCATAGTTTTCTGTGAGTGTGAATTTGACTCTAAAGTTACACACACACATACACACACACACACATTCTGCAAGAGTAAGTGTGAATTATTCACCAAAATTATGCAATGTGATAATGTCCCACAGGGGCTGACAGGAACAGAGTTAAATATTAAAAAAGAGAAATTCTTCTATTTTTAAATCACTTTGAATTAATTTCAAAATATTCAAACTAAAATCTATGTTGTATCTATGGTGCTGATTAAAAGTTACAATGAGCTACAAACGTGCCAGAAACCATACAAACTATTACTATGGCTGTGAAGTCAGTTTAAGACCAATAAATCATACAAAGGATTAATTAAAATAAAGAAAATACATTTTGAAGGCCAATCAGGGCAAGATCAGGGTCAGAAGTAGTGCCATTAGTGTCACTACTTTGGCTGAATGGACATAATCCATAATGTTCCATTCCAGAGTGTGAAAAAAATAAAAGGAAAGTTCCATGGAATGATCTTTGTTACATAACAGCAGCTCTTAACCATGGCAACAGAGTTCCTGCTGTCACTAAACCCTTTTAGCCAGTTAACTGTGTAATCTAGCTATCTGCTGCTGTTTTTAGCACGCAACGGGACGGTCATAACACAGGACGGACAATGGCTGAATGCAAATCATGACACTCTTTTGTCATGGTGGACACTGTAAAGAGACAGATATTACTAAAGTAATTAGCTGAATTCTTGAGAAGATGACAAACTTTGAAAATAATACCTGTTAGGTACCATATAGTGAACCTGGTGTCTGTTGTTTGCTTAGCCTAGTCATGTGCACAACACATTTGTGTTCAAGTGACTAATGTGGTGGGCTGATGGAAATTTGAAATCTAATTTTCCTTGATGTTTGCCACAGTGCTTCCTGACAACAAAGACGCTAACATCCCCACTGCATCTAAACAATTACAAACTGTTATAAGACATCAACAGCGCAAGATAACAATGACAACAGAATAAATGATCATATACTGTTAGCACTGATATATGACCCAAAAATATACAGTAAAAGCTATGCTTCATTTATTTTTATGCCTGTTTCTAAATGTAGGCAATGAGAGGATTAACACGGTCTCAGAGAGTTTGAGGTGATTCTGGTCAAGCAAACCCTTATAAAACAGCTCTCCCTCCATCTGCTATTCTTAGTAATGCTAATTGATTTACAGCCTGTGTGTTTCCTGATCAATGCAATGAAAACATTGAACTCATCATAACCCACTTGCCTCTTCCCTCTCATTCCTCTTTCTGTTCTGTCATTTAGAATTATTTGTGGTTTCTGTTCTTTCATGTTCTATTTGGAATAAAATTAAATCACTTTAAGGTGCATTTAACCATCTTGCAGATGGAAAAAAAATCCATTAGTAACGAGTCCTTCAGAAAGTTCTGCTGTCAGGTGCCAATTTAGTCAAAGAGGCCTGAGTCACAGACATCAGTAACAGGACAAAGCCCCCCACTGTACTCAAGAGTTCTTCCTGTCAGTCCCTACACTATTTCATAGGGGAAGAGACAAGAGAAACAGACAGTGTTAAGTACTGCTCAGTGCTCAAAGAAGGAACACTTACAGCAGGCTTTTCAAACCTGTACAGAACCGCTGAGAATAAAATTTAATTCTAAAACTGAATGACTTCTTTTCTGCTGTAGATAAAAAAAGCGAGGAATGATGGCTGCTGTTTTCCATGAAATTACAATGTACAGTGAGGTCAAGAAGTATTTGATCACCCTGTGATTTTGCAAGTCCTCTTACTTAGAAATAATGGAGGGGTCTACAATTTTTAGCATAGGTGCATTTCCACTGTGAGAGAGAGGAAAATTCCGGAAATCACATTGTATGATTTTTTTTAACAATTTATTTGGGAATTACTGTGTCAAAAATAAGTATTTGATCACTTGAGTCAAATAAGTCAATATTTGGTACAGAAGCCTTTGTCAACAATTACAGAGGTCAAACAGTTCCTGTAGTTCTTCACCAGGTTTGCAGGTGGGCCAGATTTTGGCCCACTCCTCAATACAGATCTTCTCTAGATCTGTCAGGTTTCGGGGCTGTCGCTGAGCAACACAGAGTTTCAGCTTCCTCCAAAGATTTTCTATTGGATTTAGGTCTGGAGACTGGCTAGGCCAGACCAGAACCTTGATATGCTTCTTAAGGAGCCACTCCTTGGTTTTCCTGGCTGTGTGCTTTGGGTCATTGTCATGTTGGAAGACCCAGCCACATCCCATCTTTAATGCTCTCAAAACACCCCCTGATGCTTCCAGCCCCATGCTTCACTGTAGGTACTGTATAGTATTATTGGGATGATACTCAGTATTCTTCTTCCTCCAAACACGGCGAATGGAGTTAAGACCAAAAAGTTCTACTTTGGTCTCATCTTACCATAACTCCTCTCGATCATCCAGATGGTCCCTGGCAAACTTCAGACGGGCCTGGACATGGGCTGACTTAAGAAGGGGAACCTTCCGTGCAATCCAAGATTTTAAACCATGACATCTTAATGTATTACTGATAGTAGCCTTGGAAACGATGGTCCAAGCTCTCTTCACAGCATTGACCAGCTCCTCCCGTGTAGT
>JAUMHQ010000070.1:14626641-14640444 GCA_032361165.1 Enteromius paludinosus
TCACAGTATGTTATGTCCATGTGCTGAACTGTTATTATTCAACCATGCCAAGGTAAATTCAGTTTTCCATTCTATGGCACCTTTAATACTATTAACTAATAGAGAAGCAAGATTAACTAAGCAGGAAGTAATAGCAAATTTAGTTTTTTTAGTAATAAATATGAAATTTAAAAAAATCCTCATTGAGAACTACTTGTTAACTATGACCAATTAATAAAGAATAACCAATTAATTACTGATGACAACAGTAATGTCTTAAAAGTTGGGTTCTTAGTGGAAAGACTAAGTCTTTTAAATAAGTCAGCTACAGGTTGTTACTAGTACTTTTACCAAATGATGGATATTCTCTGTTTATTTCGAACTTAAACATACAATAATAATAACAATTCACTTAAAAATTGTATTAATTACGTTACAGTTCTGAACTCTGTTTTATGTCACTTCAATATGTATCCCAAATGATGAAATATCATTAGTGTACATCATACAAAAATGTATGATTATACACTTACCTATAACCTACCTATTCTCTACTAGTTGATAGTATTAAATTAAGTGTTAATGTAGAACTATTATTTCCTGCGTAGTTACTTGTTAACAACGGTCCATTATTCTGAAGTGTTACGAGGGATCTTTTGTGTAATGTTTCTCATTTGAATAGTGCCAAATGTTGCAATAACGGACAGATACCTGAACAACAACTGCCAAAAGGATCGCCAAAAAAAAGAAAAAAAAGAAAATGCAATTTACCTGCAGAGGCGTGCCTGACTGTCAGCAAATATGTGCACACACAGAACACACACACACACGTTGTTCGTTGATGAAAAGGGTATTGTCTAGTTTCTGAAAGACAGTGTTGTCTAATGATTTGTGTTTCCTTGACACTTTGGAATGAGGCTTCCTGATACACCTTACAACATTGCACTAGTCTTCCTCCATATTCTTCCACCTGAAAGCACCTGCTCAAGATGAGGAGGAAAGAATGCAGAGGGGAAATATTTTTTTTAATTTGATATTTGTTAGAAAACCTTGCTCTGAAGTAGTGGTTCTTAACCGAGGTCAGGGGCTCTTTAAGGTGGTTTTGCAAACTTTTAAGGGGACCTTAAGATGACTTGATTTATTTAAAATATGACGTAAGCCTAAAATAAAACAAAACAAAACAACCTTTAAAGTGATAGTAGCAAACTAATCTACATTTCTTTTTCTCTTTCTTTCTTAAAACTACTAGAATTTTACATCTAAATAGAACTATTGGAGTCATTTTAATCTTTTAATATTGTTGAGAACAGTGTGCCTAGTCAAAAAAAGGCAGAGAATGGCTGCTTCAGAGTAACAAGTGCATATAAATGAATAATTATGTCATTAATAAGCATAAGAAATTTGATCATGCACATAAATAAAATGAAGACATGCACATTAAAGATGACGTGTGACACTTTTTAAAGGTAACCTTTTTCCCAAGTGACAATTATAGATATGCCCTTGTTAAAGGCCTTGTGTAGCCAATCAGCAGTAAGGGGCGTGTCTACTGATGATGTGGAGGAGAGTGCGTTCAGTGAACAGCCGAGAAAGATAAAAAAGTAAAAAAGGAAAATGTCTGTGGAACGATAAGGCAAAATGTAGGAACCCGAAATGTCGGATCAGCTTTCCAGCGTTGGAGAGAAGTTAAGCAGCAGAAGGCCTGCGATTGGACGCCAAGGTTACTTTGGTTCTCCTTGATAGTTGAGTAACACCATGTCTAACGTTACATCAGACGCCACACCGCGACAGCTACACTGGACGCGATAAAGCAATGGTTGAAAATCATTTAAAATGTTAAGCAAATCATAAATAGAATGCGGCAGGAGTTTTCTGTGGAAGATTTGTCGCGCTGCTCATGTCCAAAGACAGCATCAATAATTATAATGACGCGCCGCTCACATGCAGTTCCGTTTGGTGTCGCTAGTGGTATAGAAATCACACAATGTATTTCTTGTGCGAACACACACACACACACACATACAGTATCATTTCACTACATCAATAGAAACTCTGCTTCTGGTCTCTCTTCTGTTTTTTGTCCATTCCTTCTTTATTTCTAACTAACCATCTTTCTCTCTTGTTGAGTAAAAAGTCAACACTCTACCTAAATTCTTCATTTATTTTCTCTGCTGGAACTCTGTCATCCAATCTCTTGTTCGCTATTCTTTCTTCCAGCGTTGTTCTCTTGGGTGGAATCGGCATGTCCTTGTCGGGGTCTCCTTCCTCCTCTCCTCTCTTGCCCTCTTTCTCTCTCACTGCGTCTCTGAGGTGGTAGAACAGTAGGCCGTGTAGCAGCGCAGTAGGAACAGTTTGTGTAGAGATTTTTGAGCTGTAGCTCTTTTATTCCTCTGTTTTTCATTTTTCCTTATTTTCATTCCCGTCATCATCATTCCCTGGGAAAGCAGGCCTGAGGGAACAGATGGAAGGACATTGTAAAAGAAAAAATGTTCAGTTATTCAGTACACTAGGTTCAGACATTCTGTGTTTTGCACTTAATGACAGAAATAAAATTATTTACCATGTCTCTCAAGAAAAAAAATTTAAAAGAAATATATTAAATAAAATAAAATACAACATTTACTCGCTCAGACCTGTATGACTTCTTTTTCTGTGAAACACACACAATTTTTTTTTTTTATATAAATAAAAATCTCAGGCATACAGGCAAGTCAGTTGGGTCCAAACAAAGTATATTTTTGTTCTGCAAACAACAAAAAAGTCATACATGGAATGACACGAGGGTGAGTAAAAGATGACCACATTTTTTTCATTACCTGCTAAAAAAGTTTCTGGCAGCATTCTGGCACAAACTCTGAAAAACAAACAAAAAAACATTTGACCTTACATCTCAAAGTTGTGTTTAAACGTATAGATTTTAAAAGGTGTTCACTACATAAAACAAATGTGGACCATACGTTAATTTCCTCTGTAATACCATACCACTTTTTGGAAAGTCTGAGTCAGGCAGGAGTGTGCAAATGTCCACATGCATGTCCAAGGATTTCATATGTTTTCAATCGCACGAACATGATTATGTGTCTGACATATCACTGCTCCAGCCTGTGTTTCATTCCCACCTATTTATCAAATATCAGGCCCTGGTAACCTGGTATCCATGACGACCCGATTGTCACGGTGATCGCATCTGTCCAATTAGTTGTGGTTCATTACTGAGGGATCTCAGCCACGGGACTAAAACAGACCTGATTAGAGCTGCGAAAGGAGGGCCAGAGCTCTTCTGTACAGGGGGGAGATGGTTAAGAGTTCTTGAAGCTGAGACCCACAGGAGAATCACTCCGTCAGGGGCAAGAAGAGGTCAACAGGAGGTTCTCAGCCCAATCATAGGCTGTCATCATCTCTGAATGTCACTGCTCTAATCAGCGAAGGCAGCATCAAACCGTCCTCACAGAACTGGACAGCCTTCTTGTAAATGAATACCCAGCATGCTGCCCCTAAACTTTGCCCTTTGACCCCAGGTACACGAGGAAGAGAAGTTTCAGTACTTGTGATCAATGATGATATTCGCTGACTGAAAGGCAGGCATAAGCAAAAATGTACTGATATTACTATTCTTATTTGGTCCACATAATACCAGGTACACGCACAAATCATACAGGTATGAAACAATGTGAATCTGAGTCAATTATGACAGAATGTTTATTTATGGGTGGACTATTCCTTTAACACTGACCTTGTTACAGTTCCAGCGACCTTTATCTACAGTCTAAATGTTAAAAATATTTCCTGTAAATATGCATTTATATTTCCAGGGTATGATCAAGGGATTAGATAGATTGGAACGGACTAAAATAACCCCTCAAAAATCTGTTAATGTCATTGTACATATGAGTGTATGTACAACAAAAAAGACAGAATGAGAGGAAAGCTGCCATGACATTCGTGATAAATTTATGACCAATCAATGTCTACTTTGCAAAATCAATATTGAAAGTTCTCAAATTTACACTCACCACCACTCTGTGTGTGAGGGTGTGTTTCAGCTCCCTGTGGTACGGCTTCAGTAAAAACAATAATAAGTTCTTAAACAAAGGCTCTACTGTAACAGAGTAAAACCTGCTCCTCTGCTCTCTCCAAACCGCTGCCATGCTGTCCATCAAATCCCTGAGTTTATCTAAAGTCAACCCTAGCACTCTCACTGTTTTATATCCTTCTCCCTGCAGTCTCTGGCGGGTTTTTAACATTACACTTAATTCTGCATTAATATCTTTTCGAACACCAAATACGGGACTTTATTTTTCACTGGGTTAGACATGTTTTTATTTATTTTTACTTTGTAGGTTAACACCCGAATTGCAAAAAGATATCATGTAAAAGAACACAATATTAGAATGCACCAGAAAGTAGCCACTCTTCTTGTTAAATTATCTCATTAAATATTACTGCAAACTTTCACTTACTGTTATAGTTCCATCATCTGAAGGAAACAACTGAGTCTACTAGAGTTACGAAGATATATAGTTTTTGTATTGTCTTAAGGTTTAAAATAAGCAGACAGTATTTGCTGGTATTTTGCATAGGCCTAATACTGTACTTGTATGTACTACTACTGTAGCAGTATGAAACATATGACCATAATAGTAAAATGAAGAAATACTGTATCTGGTAATGCTTTATTTTACGGTTACATCTATTAGTTGCTTAAGAGCATGCATAATACTATACAGTAATATTAGCCTTGTATTAGTGCTAATCAAGCATATATTAATGCCTTATTCTACATAACCTTTTTTCTACATCCCTAAAACTTAACAACTACCTTACTAACTATTAATAAGCAGCAAATTAATAGTTAACAAGTGTTACCTATTCAAAAGTGTTACCATATCTTTATATTTACTGACAATTTTTTTGAAGCAACCAGTCTAAAACTGTGATGAATTACGTGTTTATTCCAGCAGAGGTCCTCGTAAGCGAGCTTTATGAGAGCTGGATGGAACATCCGTCCCAACAAGCGATGACAAGCATACCTACAACATTACATCTTGTCATTTTTTTTTAACTTCTCCTCTTTCCATATCTCTCCATTTCCCTCCATCATTCTCTCTTGGCCTTCTTGCTCTCGCTGCTTCTCTTTCTGCCTGTCTGTCTTTCTCTTGTTCTTTTGTTCAGTGCCCTTGCCAGATTGGGATTACTCTGCGATGTTATCTGAGTACTTGGGGTTTGTTTCAGTTGTAATCTGGTTCTTTGCAGGAAGGTAAAATGCAGAAATGTTTTCCCATAAATCAAAAATAGCATCCATCTGGATCTGTCTCTCCAACTCTCCGCTCTCTCGCTCTTTTCCCTCTCACATGCACACTGCACATATCACATTTTTGTGGATAAAATCTCAAAACAAAAATCAAAACAAATCAAAACAAATCTCAATGAAATTAGTCTAGTGCGGCAGGCTGAGTCTGAGATGACTCTGAGGCTTCTGATTAGAGCTCCATCTGAAACTGTACATATTCACATTTTCCATGATCCTATCAACAAAAACAACTTGGGACTCATGATGTCTGCGTCTCTTGTGACCAGAGATGAGATTTCTCAATCACCTACACCCTGCAGCTATGCCAAAACTGCGGAAGACATCAAAAGTTCAGCGCAAGATTTCCAGAAGTTGAGGGCGTCCAGGGAACAGGAAGTCAAAGGCTTCTGCTGTGATGTCAGCGATAGAGAGATAGATAGAGGAAAAGATGGAGAAAGCGGAGCGAAGGTCGGAGGCTTCCTCCCTGTTGTCTGAGGAAAAACAATGAGAGTCTACATTCGGTTGAGGTCAGTCATTTGTTTCAACAAGGGATTTCGCTAATCTGAGAAATGAGTCTGATTAATACTACAATCTGAATGCTTCACTCCTCTCAAAATTATATTTCCACGTCTCTTAGGAAAATAAGCCATGACTAAAACTCGGGAGGAGATCACGATAATGAGAAAAGGAACAATTTAACAAGATTACGGCCTTATTAGAGGTCCAACTATGACAAGAAAACACAGGAACAGCAACACATAGTTTCTTGTTACTGGGATTCGTTAGAAGATGCCAAGTAGTTCTTCAGCTGGAGTTCTCTGGTTTCTGTGAAAGCCAATCAGTTTAAGTTCAAATCAGAGCTTTTTGATCAAAATTGTTGTCTCAGACAGTTTCACAGTACTTCAGGCCTAAACATCCAGTGTTCAGCCAAATGCTCCCTTGGAGCTATGAAAGAAATCTATGCTCCTCCAAGACAGTTTAGTAACAGTAACTGTCTTCCTGTTTGCTCTCATCCAGTAGTCAATAACACAGAGTTGAAACTAATACTATGACAAAGTCTCTGTCTATAAATTTCCTCACATTCATAAATGAGTCCATGCAGACAAGCTGTTACTAGAAAGAGAGAGAGATTTTATGCAACAGTTTAACAAACAAGAAGTTAACATTAAGGAAAGGATTTAGACACAATGCCAATTGCTTTGTATATTTTTGTCTATACCTAAGAAAATGGTTTTAATTGAAGCCAAAGCAGCCGCATTTGTTGTCACACATTTCACACATTCCTGATTGAATCAGTATTTGAATGGGGTTGACTGAATGATTCATTGACTGTAGCAGTGCTAAATATTACAAATGATCGTTCAGCTGTTTTCTCTTTTAGTATATTTCAGTAATTTATATATTTTAATAGCTGTAATATTTATAATATATGAAATAGCATTATAGTATATTTTTAGTATATATGTTTCTAAAATGAGCAAACACCCGAGAAGAGATGATGCCAACCCCTCTGAGGACCTCAGAAGACAGTGAGCAGTGTTGCTGGCTTTTTTGTGGAAACTGATACATTAATATTTTTCAAGATTCTTTGATAAATAGAAAGAACAACTTTATTTTTAACTTTCTCTCTTGATTTCTATTTAATGCATCCCTGCTGAAAAATGTATGCATGTAATGAACACAGGTTTCCCTTTATCTACTGGAAGTTTTTACAAACCAATGCATGTGCCATTTACTTTTTCTCTGATAACCATTTGAAGATGAGTGATGAGCTTTCCCACACTGCAGTGGTTTATCAGAAACCTCAGCCAACTGGGTCCTTGTTCTCCTGTATGTGGGTGGGTGGTTGTGGGTCTCTAGCCAAATGAGGCTTCATTCCTCTCTCCGCTGCCCGTCATTTTTCTTTCTCCTTCACTGGGGATTCTCAGCGTTGCCAAACCATCCTGCTGAGAAAACATCTCCAGTCTGTCTACATAAATACAAACAGAAATAGTTTACATTATGATTTAGAAAGGTAACCAGATACAAGGACTTATCTTTCTGAAATGTTGCTCTGCTGATAGCAGTTGGCATGCGCATATCTTTTTGTCCATTGTAGGGTAATCAAGAAAATGTTTAGATATTCATGCTGCTGAAGTTAACATATTTAAAAGCTGCAGCTAAAATCATCCAGTCCGAAGAGCAGAGATAATGAAAGGCAGAATACCGGGCGAGAGAAGTTATAGAGCTGGTGACGGCACCCTCGTTGATCTGTCCAATTAGACGGCTAAATTGTTCCCACATTGAGACTGAAATGCAAATGGTCTGCCTTTCAGGGACAGAGCTAATGAGCTTCGCTGGGTTAACCACAGTGTTACAGCTGAGGCAGCAGCTATTACTGTACAGCTCTCTCTAATCTGACCCATTAACTTTGTGTACACACAAATCAGTGTGAGTGTGCAAGGACTATAATGACCTACTGAGAGAGTTTGTGTGTGAGTGTGTGATGTGACCAGGGGACACTGATTTAACTGTGGGTTGGTACACCTCGAAAACTCCAAACAATCAACAAAATCTCCTTTACTTGATCGACCACAAAAATTGTTCCAAAAAACAGGAAAACACAGAGCTCCAAATATGGCACAAAGTTGTCCAGAATTTGCTGAAAGGCTCAGGTGAAAGCTATTATGTCACATGTGTGAACCGGTGTAAAAACAAGAGCTGTGTCTGAAATCACCTCTAATTCACTATTAATTACATTACTCACTCACTTGAAAAAGTGAATGAAAATTCACAGCAAATTCGGACATTGAGTGCATGAGAGGGCTGTAAAATGATAATATGGGAACTAATTTGGTGCAACGGTACATGCACATTAGTTAACTGCAGTGAATTGTGGGATTAAATGAATACAGTTCACAGTGGTTTTCAAACACCACTATGGCTGTCCCATCAAATACTGCAGTATATAATGGTATAGGGGGTGAGTCTCAGCCTGGTCTGATGGCTGGGTTTAGGAGGGTTTTGTGAGGTTTCAGTTGAACAAACTGAATCAAAACAAAAGGGCTTAATTTTATTCACCAGTTGATTGGCTGGAGGTGAACGTCAGCAAGAGTCAACTGTAACAAAAAGTGAGGTTTATACAGACTAAATGATAAAATGAAAACCCTGGCACCGTAAGACAGAGTTATTACAATTTAATTAAAATTGACAAGAGCAAAATAAGAAAGAAAGAATGAAAAAAAGATCAATAAAATGCATTTAGAAAATAGATTGGGCAGAATTCCCATTTCATGCCGACTTAAGAGAAATGAATGAACTGCTACTGGAGCTCTTACCTTACTTGGTAAAGTCTTGCCACCATTCCTATGTTAGATTTGCCTATTTTGAAGGCAGTTCTGCTCATTCTGTGAATGACATGCTGCTTCAGAAATGCAGAATGCTTTTTCCCCACTTGTGGAGGAAAAATCTGATCAGTCTAATCAGAGAGTGATTGCACTCTTGGCCCTGATTCCTTTCACACTTAATATAGCCACCTTTACTCAGTCACCCCTTGAAAATGACTGTGCACGTTACCTGATGAGTTATTCCACGCTCGCCTGCCACTGGGCGGCTCAGCAGATTTGTAGCTCTTGGTTGTGCTCCAAACAGACAGGGAGTGATAACGCAGTCGCAACAAGCCTCTGTTTATTTCCTGTGAAAACACGGAGAAGTGGGGGTCACTGGAATGTGGACCAGTGTCCGAGCTCGCACCAGTAAAGCAAACATGATCCAGATTTTACCGCCAACATACTTGCAGGCCAAGGCTGGTGTTTTTCTTTGCCCCTTAACCAAGCAGCAAATCAATCCAGAGCTACTGCTAGCAGCTGCAATCTGCGGTCTTATCAGCCAGAGTGATCAGGCCGTCTGGAGCTCTAAGGTTCCTCCATGTTCTTAAATATGGTTTACGGCGGTTTTAATTCTTGGTACAATAATTGCAACTATTGCAACGTTGACCTCATGTGACCATGTGCTAATTGCATCTGGTTGGTTAGCGGTTCTTATCATAGTCAATTAACAAGTTTGACATAGTTTATAATATTGTGTGCATCCGCTAAGTAACATTTATTTTTAGATATACAGTACATTTAACCATTTAATGCCCACAAATTTGAAATTAGAATTAAAAAAAATCTTTTAAAAATCTAATTGTGCCAAGTTCTTAGTCTAAATCTTACATATAATTCACATACGTGTAACCTGTGTATCTGTGTAACCAAGTATGCATGTATTTTTAACATAAAAAATATATTTATGTTTTATTTATTCATTTGACAAATAATAAGAGTGATTTATTACTAAATGTAATTTACATTAAAACCAAATATGAAGGTAAAATGCTTACGATGAGTTTTACAACTTGTCATATGAAGGTCAAATTTCTTGATATTTGGAAAGACTTCTGACCTTGACAAAGTAATTAGGGTCTTCAGTGCCTCTCGATGTAATTTCCTTTTTTCTGCATTTGATTAAACCATGACTTTGATAAGTTTTTGAAATATTAATAATCATTAAAAACAATGTAATTTAGTAAATAATAGTACCTAATTTATTTTGTATTTATTACAAAGGACTAATTAATTACTAATTAATAACGTTCTCTTTATAGAAGCGGTGAATTTAAATCATTATAAATGTAAATTAAATTGTTAATCTATTAACTGCTAATGAACTGACTCTAATGTCACTGATCAAGACAAGACGTGTAGAAACAAAGGTGTGGTTAAAATGCTACAATAACTGTCACATTGCCAGAAATGGGCCTAACTTCTGATATCACTCTCGAAAAATCTCTAATAATAATAAAAATGTTAACTATGCTCCTTCACGGTGCCAAACAAATCATTAAAAGCTGTAAATTTGAGATGGAGTCTCATGTAGCGGCTGCAGGACTTTTGGGACTTCATATCCTGTAGTGAAATACAGTAACATTAACATACATGTTAACACAGTTTACAAGGCAATAACCTCCCTCAGGGGAACCAATGACCCTGCCCACAGACTAAATCTATTAAAGCTCAGGAACAAACTGCTTTTGAACACAGCACACACTTGTAAAACAGACCACAGTCCTTGGTTCTGACTAGAGGTTATGACTTTGCCATTTTAGCCAGCTACAGCCATTCATGACCTTTCCACCCTCGGCATACTTACTGCTAACATGAGAGCCTTCACAATACCTTCTGCTCTGTTTAGCTTCAAAATTAATACAAACTTCTTGGAACTTCTCCTGATGTAACCCAAAAAATATTTGTGTGAGGATCATGTATCACGGGTCTATTTTAAATAGGAGTCGATTTCCCTTAGCTTCAGACCTGCGTTGAGGGTTTATTTGGGTAAGGGTGCAGAGAACGAGCGACCAGAGAACCAAAACCGTGTTCACACATGAACAATGAACCTGAGGTGGGAGCAACGAAGACGAAGTTGAGAGTCTTCACATTTTGTGTGAGACTGCAAAAACAGCCTCAAACTAATCTTAAAAAGTATCCAAATGCTGCTGATTCAGAGGACTGATAATTCAGGCCTTATGGTGGATGTGGAGATGATTAGTTGCAGTGGAAATTACGAGCGCATAGGAAGATTCAGCCTTTGTCATCTTTCCCTTTGTGGCCGGCACAACACAGCTAGGTAACCAAAGACAACAACGGCATGTTCAAGACCTGCATTATGACAGATGGAAAGTGACTGACCCTCCTATAGCCCTTAACTGAAATTAAATCTTTCATTAGCAGAGCCTGGGTGCCAAAACCTGCCTCATTCTCACACAGGAGGGCAAGTCTTTGTGGTCACACAGGGAAATGCCTTTCCAATGTCTCAAATCCCCCGCATGCCATGAGCCAAACCCAAACCACAGCAGTGAGAAGGGAGCGCTGTCTGGCGAAATCAAGCGGCTTCACGTGCCAAGAGCTGCCATTACGCTCAGCTACTGTCGGCAAAGGCGAGACCTCGTCAAGATCGTGTGGGCGGAAAACGAAGTGCACCAAAATCACATGAGGTTTAGTACATCGCCTACACATACAGTGCACACCAGTGCCTGTGTAATGTCGGGCCAGATTTAGGTCTCGCTGTTTTAATGTCCCTGGACATAAAGGGCCAGCTTGAGTACAGTTCTGTGAAGGCACTTAACATCTGCATCGCTTCTAATTCCAAAAAGCCAAAAGGGAGGGGTGAAGCAATTCTGTTCCTCACGTCAAGCCAAAACCATCATCATCGGGCAGATCTTAGTGGAGTCAGAGCCACAGAAACAGGGCAGTTCTTATCCTAAAGGTCAAAGGTGAGCATGCTCAAGTCGATTCTAATTTGCAGTTCATTTGAGGTGATTTCAAATTGGTTTCTATAGCATTACCTCCTCTAACCTCAAGTCAAACCTCTGAAAACCAAGCGATGCAAAGTGCTGTAGGCAACTTTCATTTGCAATAATCTGTGGTGGTGTTGAGCCGCTCTACTTATATGCTGAGAATTACACTGCAGATCCAAATATGGAGATTTAGCACATCTGTTTGGCTTGTTCATCTCCTAAAACAAGAAAGTAACATTTACTGCCCAACATCAGCCTTCTTGCCTCAAGGCAGGGAATTTTATGTGTCCTGACTGGGTCAATAACTTTGGGATTTATTAATTCGGTCAAGGAACTGGACTCCACACAGCCAAGGTGTCAACATCGAACTCAACAGTTTGACATATAAGCTACGTTTCCCTTCAGGTCCTGGTTTTAGAACAGGCACCTGACTGTAAAACTGACTTGGGAAGCTTCACAATTCTCGTTTCTCAAAGTCGAAACCCATTACCTGTTCCAGCAACACCTGTTCTGCAGTCCTTCTCTCTTCTTTTTCATCCCTCTGTTTTTCCCTCCGCCCTCTCCTGCAACAGGTCCTTGTAAACAAAGTGCTGAAATCTCTCAGGGGGTTGAGTATTTTTACAAGCCAGCACATTGTGATGAATATATCAAAGCTCTACTGGAGGCTGCGCAGGCTTTTATGGGCTAATAAATTAGCTCGGGCCCTGCTGGGGAACACACTGCTGCCCAAGGCCTAACCACAGAGGAGACCTGGCACAATATGATAAGCTAAGGGGAAGCAGAATAGCGGATAACCAGGCCAGGTAGGCAAAGGTTTTTTTCCTGTACAGGTGGGCTAAGGACTTATTTAAAGCAGGTAGAAAATGCAAGATGATATAACAGACAGGCATTTAAACACTGAATGGTTTTTACTGTATCTGACAAAAACACAGTTTTTTTTGTACAGTATGTTTTGAAAAGTATCAATGACTCCTCCACCACACAGATTTTTTTAAAATTACTTCTTGCAGTTTAACTGTTCCAATGGCATATGGGTAGTAAATCTCATTCACACTGATAATAAGCACTGTTTTAGAAAATTGTACATGTGTGCCCAAGTAGTGGTTGTGTAGCATCTCATTTAAAGTGTGCTCAGAACAGAGCATACTCAACTGATGAAACACCAGCTCATTTGGCCGACAGATGTTTGTAGGTTTCTCCCTCACATAAACTAACGCAAACAAAGCCGAACAATTAAACACGATGTACTTTCTGCTGGTCTGAAAATGGGTCAGCACTTCTCTAAACAACCTTTCCCTTTTAAAATGTGGTATGTGTGTTCTGCATCAGACAGAAAATAACATGGCTATGCCCTAATTAATGTCTTCTGACATCAACCAACTGTCTTTGGCCATTTTTGTTTGCATTCCCCATCTGTTGTTTTTATGGATATTGTAACGGGGTGAAGAATCACACGACAAGGAGAGCTCAAATTAAACAGCCCCGGAGGTGGGATTTAATAAACAATAAATGGTGAAGGTACTCCGGGGGAAAGTGGTGCTCTCTGTGCTCTACGTGTCCATGAACATAAACTTTGCATATGGAGTGGCATCATACAGAGCTGAGCAGGATCAGCTCTAACAATGCGCAGTCTTTTTGACTACAGGTGTTTATCTCAGAGTGGATTCAACAGGATTGTTTCCTTGATACCTAGCATAAACAAATAGAGCCGTATTAGAAAATGACTCATTGCAAATCTCCACGGACAGAAGGTTTTGTTTTTTGCTCCGAAAGAAATTGGGACGCTTAGGAAAAAGGAAAAAGAGATGCTGTTTTAGGGCCAGTTCACACAGAGCTGGTTTTTGCCTTCTGCTTATGCTTTTAATAGTTTTTGTATGTAACTGTAATGAAAACCACCTAGTAAGAGTTGCGGAGGTATTCGGAAAACTTAAATGAATGCAAATATATTTACAATTTCTTTCCCGCTTATGTTTTTCTATCACTTATCCTTAGTGTCACATAATAAATGAACAACACACACACACACACACACATGTTGGGTTTACATGTTTTATGGGGACATTCCGTAGGCGTAATGATGTTTATACTGTACAGACTGTATGTGCTATAGTCCTACACCGACCCTACACCTAAACCTACCTCTTACAGGAAACTGTGTGCATTTTTGGATTTTCAAAAAACTTCATTCTGTGTGATTTATAAGCTTGTTTCCTCATGG
>JAUMHQ010000070.1:14640544-14659669 GCA_032361165.1 Enteromius paludinosus
CACAAGGTCAAAATTTACTGGTATTCCTATCTTTGTGGGGACAATTGGTCCCCATAAGGTGATAAATACCAGGTGCATATATAAACACACACACACACACACACACACACACACACACACATATATATATATATATATATATATATATATACATATCAAGGAAGATAACATTAAAAGAACACATGTGTGTAGCAATAAGTGATTTAAAGTTGTAGTATTTGGAGAATATAGTCAAAATTATGAGAATAAAATGCTTACAACCCTGTATGCATAATGACTGATTTTTTTTTTTTACAAAAAATACAATAATACAATACAGTTTTATTTATATAGCACAGTTTAAAAACAACCAGAGTTTACCAAAGTGCTTTTACAACACTATACCAACAATAAGTAAATTAAAACAGGAACAGATAACTTGCTAATTATAGAAAAAAGTTGTAAAATAAAGTAACACTTAAATATACACTGAAAATACAACAGTAAAAATCTGTGGCATTCCTAGTAACAATTTATCATGGGATATCAAACAATGGATATCAACTATAGTGTGCTTCTGTGTGAACAAAAGCTTCTGTATGAACGACCCCTAGCCTGGGTTGCCATGTTGGGCACCTTTATTTATTTATATATTTATTTTTTACAATTAATTGATGTTAATGCAAATGTAGAAATCAAGCATCATCAAACAGGTACATCATACCTCAGTTTTAGGCTGTCTGGTTCACAGTCAACCTTTTAAATGATTGTAGAATCACGTAATCCACTAACAGCCTGATGTCCTGTGTAGACTGGCTATAGGGGAGGCCAGAGATTTGAATTCTTAAATAAAAATACACAGTGGAAAATGCAATGTTTGCTTTTCAGTCAGCAGGTGCAGGGGTACAAAATACCTCCTGTTAAACAACAGCAATGAGACTGAAGTTTCCATCGTAACTGGCTATTATTAGCCACGAATCTCTGCTTCACACACACAAACATGCCTCTATCTAATGGAATCCACCTTTAATCAACTGCAGATGCACATCATATTAAACTCCACACACCATGTTCTGACTCATAGGCTGTTTAGTGCTGTTAATACCAATCTCACGTATATCTTCCACCTCAGGGCCATGCTGGGGTGCTGCCCGGCTCCCTAAATCAACCGCCCAATACCAGCACCATCATTCCTGGTGCCAGCACTCCTCCTGCTAGAACACATCAACACAAGAACACCTGGTTCTCTCGAAGAGCCACAGAAGGTGTTAAAACTGCAGGAGTCTTTGTCTGCAAGATGAAAAAAAGAGTGGGATGGAAGAATAATTTAAAAGGGCGAGAAAGACAACCACATTAATGAACAGGTGCAAACTGAAAATTAAAGCGAGGTGTGCTGTTCCTCTTGTAAAGAAATTTTATAGTCAGGTATCTGCTGCATACGTCCCAGCTTCAGATATGGGAGAAGTGTAGCATATTTTCCTTTGTCTGTAATGTCATGTGCTATGTCTCTTAAACGCTGATATCATATTTATTTATTTGTGCATCAAATTAATACTTTATAATGCTAAATAGATTTCAAATGAATTTGGTCATTTTGAATATTCATAAAAAATTCATAAATATTAAGCAGCACAACAAAATAGCATTTTAAAAATAGAAAACCGTAATAATAATAATAATAATAATAAAAAGCTTTTTTCCAACATATTTGATAATCTTACTGACTCTAAATTATCCAGGAAACATAAACACATAACAAGAATTGTAAAGCAAGAGAAAAAGCTTAAAATATTTCATCATTTCATATATTGCTTTTTTAGATAAAAATGAAAAACCTATTGAATACACATCAGATTAAACAAAAAGTAACCTGTCAGATTATTTCAGGTATGCCATTTAGCGATCCATTTACATGATCAGAAATCAAATTATAATCCATGCACAGAATTGCCTTATACCTCAAAATTCACTTCAGGAGACTGGACTCTTGCATGGTAGTGATTTACCACCTGTAGCTCATTTCAAATGGGTTTAACTAATGGGGTTGCAATTCACCATGTGTTACAACACTCATTTACCAGTGCTGAGTGCTGTAAGGGAAGGAAGAATCAGCCATAGAGCTGAAGATGATCTCTCTTAGGCCTCATCTGCCACTGTTTATCTAGTCTAATCCGCTCGGCAGTCTAATCAGGAATTTGAGAAAAATGTTAATTAGATAAACATCTTCAAGAAGAACTATCCTGACACATTGATTTCTATCCCACTGTAGAGAAGCTAGAGGTGTTTCCACAAGGTCACACAGACTCAAATCAAAACATATGTTTTCACCAAATAAGACATACTGTACATGCAACACTACCCAGTCAATCGACAATATGCTATTTCCTTTCTGCAAAGAATTCAATCTCCGTTTACAATTGATTTTTTTTTTTGGTGAAAAAAGTCAGGTACTAATGCAAAACTCAGAACCACAGATATGATGGGAAATGCTTTTGCTGGAAACAAAATAATAAATGAGGTTTACTGTGAAAAGAGGACTAGACCTGTGTCACCACACGCTGAGAACCCATGCAGAGAAGGAGCAGGGACCCCGGTCTAAATCCACTCTTTTTCTCTCCCTCTCCAACTCTGCTTGTGGAAAATGGACCATTCGTCACGCTCATTGCTGCATTTGGAAATAACAGGGTATTTTCCCTCTCGTTGCTACTGTTGGATGAAATCTTTTGGGCATGTTGAACATTGGCTGCACCCCATGGGTGTTTGAATTTTTTATGCCTTTTTTATGCCTTATGCCCAATTCTGGAGACTTGCTGACTTTTCTTCTCTAAGCCAAATATATATATATGTACATATATATGTGTGTGTGTATGTTGAAATAAATAAAAAATAATTGTATTAAGATTTGAATTCAAAATATTTACTTTTTCTTCTCTTTTACAAATCTTACACTCACATTTGAGTAAATTAATTATTATTGCATGTAAGATAAAAGGATTTTACAGAAATCATTTACAGAGCAGTCAAAGTCACAGCGGCAAAAAAAAATACCACCCATATCATATAACCACCCCATCAAAAGAGTGACACACATGCAAAGCTCTGGCGGGGTTACAAATCAGCTGTCATTCAATCCCAGCGATTTGGAATTCCAACCGAATCCGTTAAGTATGTTTTGGAAAAGATGACAATCTGTCACACGGCATCAGATGAATTAAAACCTGACTGAAGCGTTTGACTAACTCTGAACAGATACCAACTGACCAGCTGGCATGAGTGATTTACCACAGTCTTTCAGTCTGATTTGGACATGTGTATCAAATCAAGACATTTAATACCTCAAAGTGCTATTGATCACTGGGCGACTTGAGTGGAATAACTTGGCCTGCTGTTTTCTCCTGATTTAATAACATATGAAGCTGTAGACTGTAATTAATGCCAGGCTGGGATGAGATGGCACTGCAGGACAGAAGATGAAGAGATGTTTTAATCAGGACTCATCCGAAGCACCCCAAACCGCATCTCACACCCACTTCACATCTGAACATCTAATCTTGATCGAAATCTCTTGGATTAAAGATTGATTTTTTACCCACTAGGGGGCGCTAGGATATTGCTTAGGCCTCAGAAGAACATCCATATGCCCATCACTACACATGACACATTCATTTCCACTAAAACCTCTGAGAGGCAGACAGGGGGAGTGAGGGAGATGTCTTAGAGAGCCATAAATGCAACACTGCGCACAAAAATGCGAAACACCTGCGAGCAACATGCTTAACGCAGCGACCTGCCAGGATGTGATCAAACATGGCAGACCATGAGCTAACTGTAAGATGTAAGAGGCGAGTGAAAGCGCCCTCACCCCTCCTCGCTCTCTTTTTTTACAAGGGCAGAAATGAGGGGTGTCCAAAAACATTAAACCGGCAGAAATACTTTCACAGCAAGCAGGTTATTTATATGTCTGATGTGATGTCATGAATGAGCATCACTCTCTTTCTCTCGGTTTGCACTGTAATCTGTTTCCCGGAGGATTCGAGCTGCACGCCAGCAATGTTTAAAAGTAGCACTCAAAACTGCTCCAGATGAAGGATAGTAATAATAATCACATGCTATTTTGGAAGTAACAAGCATAAATAAATTTGATTCCTTCCAAAAGCCTCTGAAGGATGTTGAATTCATATTTCTTCTGTCTCACCTCAAGAAACCCTCCCATTTTTGTGACTTCAATGCAAGAAAGAGAGAACGAAAGAAAGAAAGAGAGCTCGTAACTCACAGAGAGAGACGAAGAGATTACTCTAACATGTGTCTTCCCTTCATCTCTCCATTCCTCAGAAAACTGCTGTTTCCCATCCGAGCACAGCTGCACACATTTACAGTTATAGAGAGAGAGAGAGAGAGATGGGGAAGTACCACACTCGTTTAGTGATCCACTCTTTCCTCTCTCTTGTGCCGTCTCTGCCGAGGGACTTCCCAAAAGAATTTTTAGGAGAAGTGGACACATGACGGTCAACAGAGTAGAGGAAAATGTCTAACTTGCTGGTGATTTACTTGTTCTGTTCGTGTTTAAAATGAGCCTTCAAATGCAAACCGAGCACATATGATGGCATCTGATCCGTATATGTAAGTGTGCGTGTGTGTTACTAAACCGTTCCGTCTCCATGCAGCTGTAGCCAATAGACACTTTTCAAAGAGACTTTTGTTTTACATATCTGCTTTTCTTTTAACTGTAGCATTTTAAAGGAACAGTTCACCCGCAAACCAGTTCCAAACCAGCATGGCTTTCTTTCTTCCGTGGAGCACAAAAAGATTTTTTTCAATGTGACTAAAATAAAATTGCCCTTTCGAGCTTAAAAAGGACACAAGACACCATAAAAGTAGCACTTTGAAGCAATATGATTGTTTTGCGTGTGACAGATCATGACATCCATCTTGAAATGTCCAATCTGTCAGTGTATCTTTCTTATGAATAAAATAATTCTTGTCAATTTTAAAGGAAAAGTTCACCAAGATGACCAGGATTACTGACCCTTGTTGTTTTGAATCTGTTTTCACTGACATTCTTCTAAATTAACACTTAATGAATCATTTGACCGTTTTAATATATGTTCAGTGTTCACTAATCTGACTAACGTAACTCACAGATTCCATTTTCCAGCCACAGTGGTTCTTACTGGGGGTTATCAATAAAAAAACTTCTAATTTCATATGTTTCTAACACTGTAGAACACTTGGAATATACATGGTTCACAAGCTGTATGAATTTTTTTCATGCTGCTTTTGTACAATGGTGCTTTTTCATCGATTTATAAGGCTTCAGAAAAAAATGTGTGTTTGCATAAGATTTTCTTAAGAATTTCTCCTTTCGGGTTCCACACATGAAAGAGTCATACTGGTTTGGAAGGACAGCACAATTTCTGTTTCTGTCGCTTTCTCGCCATAACAACCCAATCAACAAGAGCATCAGCGTGTCACATTTCGGCCTTGAAACTGAAGGTGAGATCATGGCAGAGTCTGTGTTGTGCGTTGATTACAGTGACTCATGGATGTCCTCTGAACCCCTGCAGTGATTCCTGTCTGTGTGACAGTACTGTATTGGTCTTCTCTGCAGAGAGGAGCATGAGATCATGCTTGTTTTGAAGTAACATGCCAGTATGATAAAAGAGGTTATGAAAACCCCAGTTTAATGGTTTCTGGTTGGTATGACACCTGTCTTTGTGTGCTCTTCCCAAGACTGCTACACATTCCTAGCTGAGACTCTTGTTAGCGTCAGTCGCACCGACCGAAGGTATCTGGATGTGTAATGCATAACAGACTCTTCAGCTATTCTCATTCTCACTGTCTCACTGTCACTTTTTGTGGAGCACAAAAAGTGAAGTTTAGTATGTTTCCACAGCTGTGAAAGGGAATGGTGATCAGGCAGAGACAAGCTCCAAAAATCTTTAAAAAGCACTATAAAAGAAGAACAGTGTCGCTATTGTTAACTAAACCTATTGAAAATGTAAATAAAGCTGAAATAAAAAGTAAATATAACATATAACTTGAACTTAAAAAATCTTCAACAGAATTTAAGAAAATTAAATGTTGCCTTAGCAACTAACTGAAAAGAAGTTTTCTAAAACTGGAAAAAATTTACTGAATAATACTAATAAAAAGCACATAAGACTGAAACTTAACTAAAATTACAATGAAAACAGAAAATATAAAAATAAAAAGCAAATTCAAAATCTCTTGCAAATTTATTAACCTTGTTCCGCCGGGCTTATTGTAAACTTCACTCAAATTATATTTGAGAGCAATTGATTTTCATTTAAAAAAAATAATTAAAATGTTTTATCAAACAGAAATCATATTGGTTTGGAATGATTGGTAGCTAAATTTTAATTTAATCTATAATTAAATTTAATTATTCCTTTCAGCAGTACAATTAATATTCTAAAATGCTGCATGCTGAAAAACATTAACTGCGCCCCTCTCTTCTCCCTATCCTGTCCTTAAAATCCAAAAATAAAATTAGCAATGTTCAAAAAGACCCTTACCCTCAGGTGCAGTTCCAGAGAAGAAAAGCCCACATGTGTTGAGTAACTTATAGTCAGGCTTTTGTCAGACAGACCTGGAGTCTTTACACTTTTACTGAAAGATAGTGCATGTAGTATTAGCGCCAGCCAGCTTCAATAGCGATAAAGCACCTCTATTCAGACAGCTGCACTTAAAGGATCAACTCTAATCTCTACATAAACTCGTTTCTCTCCTATACGCATCCAGCTTTGACTTGACACAACACAAACGTCGCTTCTAATTAGCACTGAGGTGCCAAGCGTGGTTTTACAAGGTGAGCACAGAGATTATGTGAATTTTCCAAGTGCTTATAACAACTCTATTGAGGCATTTCACAACCTCTTCACCCACATTCTCTCATTTGGGATCTCGGTATCCATGGATTCGATCACTCCCTGGAGATCTGTGGGTGATTTTAAACTGTTATTTCATTCACTCCACAACCAGAAGGGAACGCAGAGCTGCTGTAACCGCTTGGGCTTTGGTCAGAGGCCTGGGTGGGATAGAGATGTCAGGACAAGAGATGCAGAGCAGTCCAGGGACCTGCTTGTTCCTGCGGTTTGGGAAGTGTAGTGAGAACTGCCTGGCTCTACTGCTTGTGGATTTGGCGAATTGATTGTTGAAATATTTCGAAGAGCAAAGCATCACAGATGCTGTTATCATTTTACATGAGAAGTTTAGAAGAAGGTCAGAACCTCGTATGACCTTTATTGTTAGTTTTATAAAATGTCAGATAAATGAGCTGGTTAAGATTACTGGAGTTTACACATTCATTTTCTGTTATTTCCGGTGAAAAATAATGTGTGACCTAAAGTGGACGAAGTCCTCCAGGTTTTTCCAACTATGCAAAAAAAGAAGAAGAAGGGAAAAAAGGACTTGTTTTAGAGTTTTTATTTTTTAAAAAGATGATTAATTGCTTCATTCTGACCAAAATCAAACTTTTGAAGTCAGAGGGAGTGTGAGTGTATGACAAACCATTTTTCCCTCTATTTCCAGTCAGATTATGGTAAAAAAATTTCCCAAAGAAAAAAAACCCAAACTTTTAAAGTGCACATAAACACAATTTCAGAGTGTGACTGTATGAAAAACCCATTTTCTGTCATTTTTTCAGCATAAATCAGATTACGAATTTTATGTTATTGAACTGATGATTCATTGGTTGATCTGGCTGAAATCAAACTTCTAAGTTTGAGAGTGCAAGTGTATGACACACTCGTGCATGACGCCTCTTGTTTTGGCCATTACTTACAGTTTGCAGGGTTACACCATCTTCCGAAACACATCATAGACATTTACACAAAAAAGCCCATAACACAGCAGTCTTCAACCACAGAGATGTCTCACCATTCTAATGCATGTTAAAAACACATGTCCACCGAGCCTTGAGGGATGATGACAGCAGATCTTAGTGATGTAATGTAAAGGATTTCCTGCCTTCTTAGAATTAATGAACATGCTAATTTTTCTCGGATTGAATCACACTAATATCAGGTTACCATCACAGTCACACTCATAAACAAATAACTATTACCCTAACATGGCTTAAATTAACTGCTCTGCATGCTCCACAGAATTCTCATTCCCTCTCTCAGAAGTCAAACTGCTCTGGGGAATCACACCCACATTGTTACAAAACAACAACAGCAGTCCTGTACTAGACCCCAGAGGCCCGTGCCAGAGTCTCTCGTAAATGTGAACCCGTCTTTGAGGCTGGGGCCAAATAATTCCACAAAAACGAATGCAGAGATCTACTGCACCTCCAGCCTTCTCATTATGCTGCAATTTAGACACTCAATACCACAATCATTATACCAGGGGGTGGAGAGAGACTGATTTAATCGAGAGGAAAGGAAGCATTACAAAGACTCTGGTAAAGCTGAGTCAAGTGCATCAGTTCTATTAAAAGCATTTTGATATATTTTACAGGCGTGAGTGATCGGTGTTGGAGCGTTTGCCGGTGTTTACTACTTTTAAACATCTGTCTGAGGACTAACAAGGCCCTAAAGCCTCAGCATGCAAATGCAAAATCACCTCTTTGCATCAGGAGACTGAAGTTTTGATCTCACAGAGGCAATCCATTTTCCGTCCATGCAAGCAGGCTGACGCTTTTAATGTGGGATTGGTCAGCATAGCCGCTGTCATCCTGCACTCTTTGTATTCTTGGCAGGACTGTGCTTTTCCCCTCAGGTCAAAGCTGGAGTCCTCGCTGTTCTCCGCCCATTCACAGTTTGACACCATGGCAAACCATGGTGTCTCTTCGCAGAATCTGTAAGTTGACATGAAAACACTTAGGGATTTCTTACGGCTCACCCTCTGCTGTGTCACATGAAAACAATTGCCAATTTTTTTTTTTAAACTAACATCAAAGTAAAAAAAATAAAAGAAATGGCAGCTATTAAAAGAGCCAAATGCAAAGCTTTATGTGGATCCGAGCTGCTGTGATAATATTAATAGGCAAAAGAAAAGAAGAAAGATCCTGCTGTCGGGTCTGTGTTCAATGCCAAACAGAGAAATAAAATTTTAACAAATAATAACTAGGCAAAATTCAGTCTGTGACCCCATTGTGGGTCATAATGTATGAGCCTACAGAGGAGTAGCTCTTTGGTAACCAAATATATATTTATACAGGTCATAATGAAAGCGTAGTGTTGCAAAAATGGCAAGGAACACAGGACAACGAGGTAGAAAATAAACAAAATCCCTGGAGGGTGGATTTATTGACAATAAAGAGGTGAAAAATAAAGGCAATATTTGCGGGTGTCAGTGTCCCCGAAGCCAAACTTGTCTGTCTTTTTATGGAGATGAAGGGACTGCAGGAATGAGTGCTCGCTTCTGAGGAGAGAGAAGACACATGTTAGTTTCAGCTTGAATGGAGTCTGAATGAAGCTCGTGTTCCGGGGTACCTCGCCCGGCTTATCTGGCCAGGGGCTGACGAGCTGCAGCTGGGCTGAATGAGCCACTGTTGAGTCTTGCCAGCACTCCCTCATTGGTTACCAGGGCAACGCTGATCAGAACTCGGGACGCTTGTCACACTCCCCCTCCGAAGCGGTCCTGGCGGAACAGAAAGGCAGACATAAGGGGGAAAATTGGGGGTGGGTGGGGAGTGACCCTTGACAGACCTGCAAAAGTTGACCACAGCCGAGCCACCATGTGACCCGGGTGTTAGTGTCCTTCATCCGCGACAGCCACTGAAGAGGAGCGTGGTCAGTAGTAAGGGTGAACTTACGGCCCAGCAGGTAGTACCGCAGCTCCAGGACTGCCCACTTGACAGCCAGGGCTTCATCCTCGACGGTGGCATACCGTCTCTCGGCTGGGTTCAGCTTCCTGCTGATGTAAAGAATGTTGTGTTCTCCTCCGTCTACGACCTGGGACAGCACTCCTCCCAGGCCGACATCCGAGCATCTGTTTGCAGCAGGACAGGCTCGCTGCTAAGCGCTGTCTTGATGGCCTGGAATGCTCTTTCGTCATCGTCGTTCCAACTTACAGTCTCTGGCTGCCCCTTCCTGGTCAGGTCTGTCAGAGGGGCGGCTATAGAGGAGAAGTTAGGGATGAAACAGCGATAGTACCCCGCCATCCCTAAGAATGCTCGTAGGTAACGGACGAGTCTTGGAGTGGGGTCGCTGGGTGAGATGAGACCACAGCTAACTTGGTATCCAAGGTACCGCAAAGTGGCACTCTTTAGGGGTTGGTGGTGAGTTCAGCCCTCCTGAGTTACCTCAGCACCTTGAGAACCACTCCAGGTGGTCTTCCCAGGTCTCCGAGTGTATGACCACATCATCCAGATAAGCAGCGGCAAACTGTTGGTGGGGCCGAAGACGGATGTCCATAAGCTGGTGGGAGCCCCGTGTAGCCCGAAGGAAAGGGCCCGGTGCTGCCAGGGGCTGCTGGGTGTGGAGAAGGCAGTTTTCAGCTTTGCTTCGTTTGACAGTTGGACTTTCCAGTAACCCTTCGTGAGGTCTAATGTGGAGGTGTACCGAGCCCTCCCCAGGCGGTTAAGCAGCTCGTCCACGCGGGGCATGGGGTAGGCGTCAAACTAGGAAACCTCGTTGAGCCGGTGGAACTAGTTACAGAACCGGAGGGTGCCGTCTGTCTTGGAAACCAGGACGATGGGGCTGGACCAGGGGCTGCGTGATGGTTCAATCACCCCTAACTTCAGCATTTGTTTCACCTCCATCTCTATAGCCTGCTGACAAGCCTCAGGGATCCGATAAGGCCACTGTTTAATGATCACTCCGGGAGATGTTTTGATCTCATGCTGCAGGACGTGGGTCCGCCCTGGCACTGGAGAAACACATCGGAGAACTGACCGATAAGGTGTTGGAGTTCTGCCACTGGCTCTTTATTGGGGGTGTCTTGCAAATTGCCTATGATTTCCACATGTTGTCTATTCCATTTACACAACAGCATGTGAAATGGATTGTCAATCAGTGTTGCTTCCAAAATATGCAGTTTGATTTCACAGAAGTGTAATTGTTTTGGAGTTACATTGTGTTGTTTAAGTGTTCCCTTTAATTTTTTGAGCAGTGTATATACTGCATTCACACACACAGACACACACAAATAGAATTTACCAATGGGTCAGCAGAGATCAGTAACACATACAAATATCTATACTGATGTCTCATGTGGAAGCCAGCAACCTTCTGATACATATTCATCCCTCTGCCATCAGTCATCATCAGGAATTATGGTGTTTAAATACATCTCATCATCATACTCCACCCTGTTCAATATCTCTCCACGCGATGACCACAAGTTCAGATTAACAAACACAACACCACACATCTCCAGCTGAGACAGTGTGTGCATATTTCTGTAATTACGGAAGATTACAAAGGTTTAAATCAGGGTTCAGGAACAAAGTTTAGCAACTCCCCAACGGATGAAAGAATAACACCTTTAAAAACACATGAAAAGACACACACCTCCTGTGAGCGCTGAGAAACAACACGTCAAGGTTTCTTTGCTCAAAACTCCCAGTGGAGGAACCAGAGTTCATCGCCGTGGTTACACACACACACAAAGTTGAAGGCGACAGAAAACACACTTCTCCACAGCTTGGAGATGGATGACCCTCAAGAGTGCTGTTATTGAATTTTAACCACGGTCAGGCATCTGGCACTGATGTGAGATCATTGGTGATAAGGACTGATCTAGTGTAAGGCAATACAGTCATTCACACACACACACACACACACACACACACACACACACACACACACACACACACACACACACAGGGTGAAGCTACACACTCAGAAATGATTATTTGGTTATTGAGAGAGAAAGATTGCAAGATCTCTGGTGAATATATAAACACAAGAAGAGCTGTACCCATAATGTGATTGATTAATTTTTTTCCCAAGAATATAGACTTTATTTAGCTGACAAATTACCAGAAACATGGAGCACTTCTAACCTCATGAACTCTATCAACAGTGTGTAACGGAATACAAATGTAAAATTATTTCAATGACGGATGTGGGACAAAGTCATATTGGCAGAATACAAGTTGTTGCATCACAATTTTATCATTCTCATATCACCCATATAAGGACACTTAATGTTTTCAGAAACACTGAAGATTCTTTCGATGTTATGCCTTGTTGCATAGTGTCAAAACTTTTTTTACTTTGTCAACAGTTTAAACTTTATTTTAGTGTATTTACAAAATCAGATGCAAACCTTTGTGCTCTACTGTACCTAATATACATGCACCTATAGTTGCAGGTTTTAAACTCTGTTTTGACCACCACTGTCTACAACAAAAATAATAACTGTATGTTTTTGAGAATGAGCTTTGAGAATGAGAATGAATGAGAAGGAGCTTTATTGCCAGGTATGTTCACACATACAAGGAATTTGTTTTTGTGACAGAGCTCTGCAGTGCAACAGAATGACGGTGACAAGACTCTGTCTGGTCATTTTGGTGGTAAGTGCTCTGTAGCGTCGACCAGATGGCAACAGATTAAAGAGGGAGTGTGCTGGGGTCCAGAGTGAATTTCTTAGCCCTTTTGCTCACTCTGGAAGCGTACAGTGTTTGGAGAGTAGGGAGGGATGTTACAGTGATTCTCTCAGCAGTGCTGACTACCCTCTGAGGTGCAGTCATTGGTGTACAGGGAGAAGAGCAGTGGGGAGAGAACACAGACCTGAGGGGCCCCAGTGCTGGTCATACGGGTGCTGGATGTGGTTTTACCCATTCTCACTAACTGTTGCCTGTCTGTCAGAAAGCTGGTAATCCACTGGCAGGACATAAGTCCCTGGTCTGTCCAGATGTTGCAGTACATAATGCAGTCCCATATTGACTGCATCATCCACAGACCTGTTTGCTCTATAAGCAAACTGCAGGGGATCCAGTAAGGGTCCAGTGAAGTCCTTCAGATAATCTTCAGTCTTTCAAATGATTTCATGACCACAGACGTTAGAGCTACAGGTCTGTAGTAATTAAGTCCAGTCCAGTTTTTCTTTCTTTGTGTTACAAGCTGCAAGAGCATAAATAAGATCACTAAAGTTGCAAAGATTCAACGATTATTGAATCTTAAACCCCATAAACACATTGCAATACACAATATAATGTTCTTTTTAGCAACATCATATGACCGCTTTAACATTTCTGAATCCATTCAGTAGTAGATCATTATTCATAGTAGTAGAGTAGGCCTATATTTACTCAGACTTTACCAGCTCATTTGTTTTTTGTTCAAATTCACAAAAAAAGCGACTCCTGAGTGTCATTTGTTTGTGAATCTCACTACACTAGTTGTGCTGTTTGTGCTAACAACTAACAACAGCTAACAACTGAGTAAAAATACCCGTTTTATTCATATCATTAAATTCGGGTGACAAGATGACAACACAGGTTATTATTTATTTTGCCACATTGCACTTTTGATTCAAATGGCGAAAAACAGAAAGATTCGGAAACGGGTCGTACAGGAGACTTGACTGTGGGTAAAGCAGAGCCAGAAGATATGCTTCTGCGTGTTTCAATGCTGGACATTTTTATAATATGAGAAAAGTATTCAAAATCAAAAAGTATAATAAATCTGTATAAAGACAAGGGCTGACTTCACTTCAGAATCATATGTCAATAAGCAAATAATCTAAACCAATCAAAATAATCAAAGCAGCATTTTTTAGCATTCAAGTCTAATAAATTCATCACAACCCTACTGGCTTTTAAGCAGATAATTTTTTTGCAACAAGTGAAGAAATCTGTTTGGAAAAAACATTGTGACGGATATTATCTGGAGATTTGTGTTGCGTTGCTCAGTCTTGGTTCACTGCAGAATGATTGTAGTGTAACATTTGTTTGATTGGGAGCTTTAATCATTAAATGAACTATTTCACCCTTTCAGCTTGCCAGTGTTTGTAAACTGTGCCAATGCATTTTCATTGGAAGTACTAACCATACAAGTGTTCAAAACATGTTTTTGCAGGCCGTGAGTGATTTGTGTGTTATATTGGAATTCAATTTGTTTAGAAAGCATCTGCTGAGTACAAATGTAATGCAAACATAAAAGTGTTTTTTATTTTAACTTTGAACACTTTCAGCCCTTTAATGGAAATTATGATTCTTTACATATCTTTACATATGTATAATTTCCAGCATGTTCTTCTGTTGTCTCCTTGGAAAACTGGTAACTTTAACTTTAGGTGAACATATGGAGATGGTTTATATTACTTTTGTTTAGATTAACATTTCAGTCACAATCATTTTAATAATTCACATTTTATGATGAATTATTATGTTTTAAGTGTTATGGAAAAACATAAATCTTTAGATTAATTTGATTTGAAAAATGGCTTAAGTAGCTAAGTAAGCGACATTACCACAAAATGTTGGTTTTGACGTAGAAAGTGCAAAGACTTTATTTGGAAAGCCTAGGTTGCAAAAGACAACAGCAACATCCTGGGTTGTGAAAATAGAAATTAAGCCTGTTGGGATTTTTTATATGAGCTGTAAAGTAAACATAAGTGTCAACGATCAAAATGAAAATAAGCAGTTTTGTGTTTTTTTATCCCTAATTGGTGAATCTGCAGGCAGGCCCTACCGACTGTGAATATTTGTTTCCTGGAGATTTGGTTCCAAGAGCACGCACGGTTGGAGTGGCTGCCAAACAATGTTATGAAGGGTCGTTGCTTTTCACCCAGGAAACGCTGATGGAAACACTTACAGCCTGGCTGATCACCGCTCTAGTTTACAGTTTGTGACAAAAAGGGCCAAGAGGAAAAACGATTCTAAACACTTTATCACAGTGCCGTCCCAACAATAACTAGACCTCTTCTCACCATGCCTCTCCCCAAGAGCTTTCGACCCGGGTGTTCCTCGCTTATCCTGAGATGAACAAATGTGCCTTTTGGGAGACCAACGTTTCAGCGCGCTTCTAATTTAAGGAGCACACCGTAAATTACAGCCTCTACGAAGAGAGAAAGAGG
Source organism: Enteromius paludinosus (assembly GCA_032361165.1). Lineage (NCBI taxonomy): Eukaryota > Metazoa > Chordata > Actinopteri > Cypriniformes > Cyprinidae > Enteromius > Enteromius paludinosus. The sequence continues at coordinate 14,655,518 of JAUMHQ010000070.1, forward strand.
GTGCAAAGTTTCAGCCTTATCTTTCAGGCATTTTGAAATACTATCAGAAGCAGGTCCAGAGTATTGTTCTCAGGGTAGGTGAATCCCGCAGAGGGACGAGGCTCCACGCCTGCAGAGCCAGCGCAGTGCACAGATTGTTCAAGATCCCTGAATAAAAACAGATGTGTGTCTGCTCTGTGGCCTGACGGGCAATCCAAATAATTCTCCGTAATCTGTACGTCCAACATCCTTCACGCGGGGCCTTGACATCTGGCTTGGCAGCTGAGCTATGGACTCCATTCGAATGCACGGACACATTGCTTTCCAACGCAGATTAGCTTTACGTCTAAAGCATAAACTTTTATTCGTCTATTTGTCTTGTGAGGATATCCCTGAAGTATCATTACTTCAGTTGTAAAGTTTCTGCTTGACAAGTTCTTCTTTTCCAAAGAGAAATGAGAAAAATGCCTCTTGAATGGGACTTATCAAAATGAGGCTTCTAGGGCATCTGGGCATAGACTTAAATGACTTGTTTACCCACATGCCATGCGCTCGGCCCGGCCTGATAGAGGGCAGCAAGGGAAGGAAAGTACATAGCCTAGGTTTTTCCTGGTCCCCTGGGGGATAATTATCCAACAGTGCTGGTATTACCAGAATGATTGGCTTGTGATTTGTGCAGAAACAGCCACCACAGAACGGGACGGGTGGAGTGGGTTAGCCAAATGACAAATGTCTTCGATTAACTCTTGCTAAGCACCGACAGAATGAGGTCACAAGTGCATCATGGTGTCCCTTGTTCAAGTGGATCTTCTCACGGCGACCGCATTTCAGCTTTAGTTAAGGAAGGTGCTCCAGAACTTGACTTGAGTATAACCAAAAAAGTTAAACCTGAACTAAACTAAATGTTCCCCTGCCACAGAATACCTGAATATGCAATATGCAAAGTGTTTTTTTGCTTAAGATGTTGGGCAAAAGCAAACTATTTATAAGAGCAAACAAACAAAGCAAAAATATTATTATTTAGTAAAGCACAGAATAAAATATGACTTCTACAAAGCATGAATGAACATCTAAAATTGCAGTAAGCTTTTGAAGCCAATATGATTAAACAATAGAAATGAAACTTTTCTGTTATCTGCTTTCTGCCATCATTCCATTAAAACGTATATTCATTCAGCAACAAACAAGAGACTGGCCGTATCCAAGTATGCATACTTCTCAACTATATAGTTGGCTAAAACAGGATGTGAAAAAAGTAGCATATCTGAATTCATTAGGTAAAGAGTACTACTATAGAAACACGCAACCAATAGAGGCTTTACTATTCTTTGAGGCCATGGGAGAGGATTTTTGATGCAAGTTCCGAAGTAAGTCCACGTACACATATCTGACGCAGCTACTGTATTTATTACAGGGTGCATGTCTGCTGTAGCTCTGGATCAGAATCCGGTTGCTTTTGCTGCTTAAAATGGTGTTTTCCAGATTTTTAAATGCCTTTTTCAATGCTTGTAAAAATGTTTGGTTTAAGGCCTGCCCACATGCAGTTCTATCCCAACACATAGAAAAAGACATATAATCTTGCAATTGCAACAGATACAGATTCACAAACAGTTAACACAGCTCTTCTATTTATTTAACAGTGCTTGTGAGATAATCGGGGGTTTTCTTGCCGCAAGGCAGCGCTGTCCTCTGTTGGTCAGAGTGAGTCATCAAGGAGCCTGAGGTCAGCAGTGTCGATTTGGAAAGGACAGGCCGAGCATAGGGAGCTCATGTTAGAGGTCCGTTCCACCCTTGGCAGGCCACAGTGCGCCACCACAGAGCTGGCTACAACTCCAGCTCATTTCCTCATAACTGAGCTACATTAATACACATTTCAGCACCTTCCCGCTGCCTGTCAGGCCTGATGAATTACTAAAGCTAGCTTATCAGATAACATGAAAAATGAAAAACAGTCACATTAGCGGTGTTTTCTTTGAGATTTACTATTTTTCTCAGACCCTGAAATGCTATAATGAGCCATTATGAAAGTTTTCCCCTCAGGAGGAAAGCAATACCTTATTGGGGATAAAACTTAGTGACCTAACAGGTTTCTAACCATGCTTCTTGCCTACAGCAGATATAATATCCATAAGAAACACTGTCATTGTACTAAAATTGCAACAGTTTTAGGTTGTTTATGTGATAAAATTTGACATGTGTTCCTTAAACTTTCAAGATGACCCCTTTTGTGTTCTGCATGAGCTACAGTAAAACACACACCTCGAGTTGACCCCGGTGTAGCATTTTTAGGGCAAAGCTTGGCTGCTGTACAAATCAGGTGGATGGTTAACCGTCGGGCTGACTGATTGGACGAGACAGGTGGCATCTGCTACAAATTTTCCCAGCTTGAAAATGCTCATGCAAAGGTAGCCTGGAAGCACAGACTTCGACAGAATGGGCTGTGTGTTTTGAACGCGATCCAAGGAAACAGAAACTTTGCGTTCTGGTTTTGGGGTTACAAATGTACTTGGTATGATTTGCCCCACAGCTGAGCACAAGTCAAAGTATGTATAAAACATCTTCCATAACCTGATCATTAAGGAGCCAAGTCACATTCTGGCTCATGTATAGACCTGGGCTCTGCATTTCTCAAATTGCGCTACAAATTGCATCTAAAATGCGGTTAGAATGCACTAAAGACTATTTGTCTGAAACAAAACTATGCTAATACGCAGAATTGTGCTGAAATCAGATAATTAGATAATTATTGAAACAATGTTTCTGAGTGTCTGCAGGTGTCTCATTTTAACCGCACCTGATCTAACCAGACCCTTCACCCTGCCAGAACAGACCTGATTTAGAATTCATGAACAGAAAGCTCCAACTCAAAGTTCAACACAGAAGAGTTTCCATGGAATCGCATGAGTCTGACGAGTCTCTGTGAGACACCCAGGTGGCTGTTCTCTGTGTCCACACAGTGCCTACTGTATGTTGAGGGAGCTGTGACACAGAACAGAGGCCACAGGAAACACTAGGACATGGCTGAGGGATACTGTTAACTGCATGTGTATCCAAACTGACAGAGGCTGAAATATTTTTGAGCGGTCCGAAAATGTTAGTTTTACCATGTAAATTATCCTCATATCATTATTTATCCTTATATATTTTGATGACTTCATTATTAATGTCCCACTGCTTAGACCCAGTTGCAATGCATACATTGTTAAATACACAATCTATTAAGTCTTCATCTTTGCAATCACTATGATCTTAATACTAAATAATCACATTCTGGTTGGTACCTTTAGTCAACAAATCTGCATCAGCCCACTCACAAGTCATTTTGATTTTCAGATGTAAATTTACAGAGTTGTCTCTCGATGTCAAATTCATAGTCTTAACAGCTGGATTCTTTAGCAATTTGTACAGAACTCATTTTCAAATGTCCAACATCTCTTCAAATGTTTTTGAGACCCTGTCCAACATTCACGAAATGCAAAAACTGATTTACAATGAAAAAGACAAAAGAAATCACCTGCAGAGCAAGGTTTTACTGTACGACAGCATTTTTATGTGCATTCACCCCCCTTGAAATTGACGGCACACTATTCTTTTCAGTAAATACGCTTCCTGGACTCTAATTTCATAATTGGTGGAAATGATGCATGTCACAAGATGCAATTTTTGCCTCTTACATAAAGCTTTTAACATAAACATGAATTGCTGATGACCTGCCCTACATTTCTTTAAAATAATGAGTTCATGTGATCTCAGTGGCAGCCGCTTAGCATTTATTTATTTAATTTTAAAAGGAAAAAAACGGTTTCAGCTGCACCCAGTTAACTGAATCAGTGCTTTTCCTAAATGTAAACATTTTTTATGGGTGTCTAATAGCATGCTTTAGGATAAATGGTACACCATGTTAGATGCTTGCTTGTAATTTAAAAACAACAGAGGAATGTCAGAGGCATAGAAACTTTTTAAATAGGTGGTTTTTGAAAATATAGTTAATAGGGGTGGGCATAGATACATTTTTTTAATTTATCTATTTTTTTAATTTTGAAATTAATCTAGATTAATCTAGATTAAAATGGCTCATTTGAGATCTGTCAACGGAATTCAGAATTTGTGTGCTACCTATTATATTTGAGATATCTGTGTGTCAGTACTGCCATCTTATTATTTATCAACACA
>JAUMHQ010000070.1:14672811-14686861 GCA_032361165.1 Enteromius paludinosus
CTCGAAGCGAGATTCCTATTCGTCGGTCACCAACGTGACGTCTCCGTTCCCTTCTTCAGGGAACGAGGGTTACAATATGTAACTGAGACGTTAGTCTAGGAAATATTTGTGCGGTGGAAAATGCTATAATTAATTTTTTTATTTGCAATTTAATGGTTACTTTTCTTAAATGAGCCTTCCCCGATTACGTATGCAGCTTCCTCCTGCAACCTCCATAGGACGCAGCCCTGCAAATGAGATGAAGCTCATGGAAACTGCAGAAATAGCTAGTAAAAGTATAGTAAAGTTAGTCTATGCTTTGGCATGTCGAACACAGACAATGAAACGAGCAGCACAGTTGCGGGAAATAATTTCGTTTTTTTTTTTCATAAAACTTTCAAGCTATCAACATTGAACACGTTATCTGGTTACACCGGTAACTACCGAAGTTCCTTATCATTTCCCGCTTTACCAGTATCACACAACAGAGACCAAGACAGCTGGCTGAATGGCATATAGGCAACAACATCGGGGTGCACTTAAAAACGTGTCCATACATGGGTTTGAATCTCAGAGATGTGTTTTTGTGTTGCGCCTGGATAATCGGTGTTGGTAAGACAATCTTTTACAGTAGGAGTTCACGACTCTTTTTAATACAACATATTTGAAATAACTTCGCGTTTTAGATGTTTTATGTTTAACTTATTTGATTCGTTCAATATAAATATTACAATCATTGGCAATATTAACACTGTACAGTTCACATTATCCGTTTTATTTTCAGTATGGTATTCCCTCACCACGTGTTCTTTTGTCAGACTATAGAGCTTTTGTTTCAGTTGTTGGGGGCAACTATCGTCCCCTTTACTATGTCTGTTAGTAAACTTGGATATCTTATGAGCAATTCTAATATATTTTATTTTGCATGTGGATTTTAGGCTACAGTTGTTTCGTAAGTTAGTACCAGGTATCTTAGGCTATGTCTATTACTCAATAATGTTTGAGTAATAGACAATCCAAGTTGATGTACTGTTTAATAACCAGCATTTCTAAACAAACATTTCACACATTTACTTTAATTTTTTTTTATTTATTTAAGAAGCAGTTGAGAATTTGTACAAACATATGAATTATTTTATTAAACAATAAACAGATTTTTTATTTAAATTTTTTTTTCAATTTAAAAGTATTAGGAAATTAATAAATAAATATAAATTATTTATTGTAACAGCTGTACTGTTCATATTAGACCTGAATTTTCCCCTGGGGTACAGTATAGGCTGGGATACAGTAGAAGAGGTCAGTACCAGACTGTACTGAAGCTGTACTGAATGTGCATGGGCACCATGAACCTGTTTGATCAAGAAAAACAAATGACTAGGGTCACAGAATTTGGTGTAACACAGTGATGTTTAAAAATTAGCCTAACCCTATAACAACTAAGAGAAATATGTCTCTTCTAGTTTTGGAAGAAAACAAGATTTTTCAAGACACTGAAACCACAAATCTTTATTTATATAGAGAAAAATTATAGATATGATGTGTGTGGAATAAAAACTGTTAATAAACATGCATGATCACATTTTTTCTAGCCTCTTTTGTGGTGAATGCTCCTGAAAGGCGTTTGATGGCAATCCGAGGTCGTCCAGCTGTACTGGGCTGTGAGTTTACACCTGATCCTGACCTGTCCAGTCTGGTTGTTACCTGGCAACGTCAGGAGGACTCACGAGTCGTCCACAGTTTCTATTATCAACAGGACAAATTGGACAGACAGAGTCCAGAATACAACAACCGGACCTCATTGTGTGTTTCAGAGCTTGGTAATGGAAATGCCTCTCTAAGAATACATCCAATTGGACCAAAGGATGCAGGCTGGTACCTGTGTCAAGTGAGCAATTCTAAAGGGACAGGAAAAGCACTAATAGAACTGGACTATGGAGGTGTGTTATAAACTTAAAATAAATGTTTTTTATTATAGCTTGAACGAGAACATAGTTACTTTAACTTGAAGCAATTGTAACTTAATTTATCATATAGGCCTATCTTCCATAAAAATATCTGTGGGTGTCTCAAAAAAATAACAAAGGTATCCAGCACAGACAGGTTATTCAGTACAGAGTTGTGAATGCCTTGTCATTCCATGTTATTTGGGCTAATACTGTATTTACTCACTCTGAGTGTGTGTGTGTGTGTGTGTGTGTGTGTGTGTTTTCAGCCCTTTACTCTGAGCCCAGGTTCAACATTCATGTGAATTCCACCATTGTGACAGTACAGTTTGAGACCGAGGGCTTCCCCAAACCTGAGGTGATCTGGCTGGGGGAACACAACCAGATCCTCAACTATCACCTTGAGATACAAGGCCAGACAGAAGAAGGGCTTTTTTACATAAAAAGCAGCTATGAGGCCCAGAAGCCAGCTGATAATGTCACATTTATACTACAGAACCACCTCCTCAACCAGAACCTGCAAAGATTGGTGTTTCTCAGCTATGGTAAAGACTTTCTTTCCCTCTGATCTAAGTTGTAAAGGCTTTCACCATGGAATGGGGATACAGCAATGTAAAATTGTGATTAAAATTTAAATCTATGCACCATGAAAATGGAAGTATAAAAGCCACTGTAATTATGGTTTGCTTTAATGAATGCATGCTGCATAAAACTAAATGTTTTAAAGCCTGTAAAAAATACACTGAGCAAGTGCTACAGTATATGAATGAATAGATTTTAACAGGTAAAATTGCTGGAAGATTGCTAAACACAGCTGGAGGTGTTGCCAGATTTCCCAAACATGTGAAAGGCTTTGTCAATTCGATTCTGAATGCAATTGTGCAAAGTTCTCCTCAGGCTCAGATTCTGCGTGCCTGTGCAAGCAGGCACGCTCATAATAGTTCATTGTATGTGAATGCAAACAAGAAAAGAATGTAACTAGGGTTTTTAACCAGTTTTGCTAGTTAATTCATCCTCATACCCCATTACAACTTAAGTGGAAATGCAGGCTTATAAGCTTACAATTACAAAAGAAAAGCAATGAGTGAAAAAAGCAACAGGTGAGATAAAAAAAAAAAAAAAACAACTTACTAGCTGTATATAAAGACATCCACACTGTGAGATAAACTGACAGTCCTTTTTTACTTTTAACCCATTTCTTTGGTAAATCATGATTAGTTCAAGCTTCATTTGCAAACAGCTAATAATATATCATGTGTAATTACTGCTGCGGCTGACATGAGTAAGATGATAGGTTGTGATTTCTTCTAATAGTTTTTGGTGGAAAACCCCCATCAACCTCAAGTTACTGTGAATTATTGTTTTACACGCAAGTCTGCAACTAGCTAGCCTAGTTTGGGCAGGAACTGACATTTAGCTTTGATGTACAGCTTTTATCTAACAAATGCATCTTTTTTTTCAGATGAGGATAAAGATGGACGTACTGCAATCATTATTCTCTCAGTACTGAGTGTTGTTCTTTTTGCTGTTGTAATGTTTTTACTGTTCAGAAAACAAATAAAACCCTTCCTATGATCCTCCAGTCACTTGAAGTCATCACTATGGTCCTCTCTGGCAGGTTGAACCAAAATAAAAGTTCTGGCATTGTTTAGGACAAAGAAAAGAAGATACATATGCATATTGTTCTAATGTTCAAATGATATAATTATTTACTTTCCATGCTGCTGTCTCAAATGTGTTTCATTTGACATGTAAAAAATAGTTTTTTTTGTAAATACAGTGGAAGTCAGTTGTCTCTAGTTCTCATAAACACATTTTTCTTGTGTAATCTAAAATCCAGGATATGAATGAAGATGAAGATCAGATACCCTTGTGAAATTTCATGTGTAGAGTCAGCTAAACATAGATTTGCACTGAGCTGCTTAAAAATAGATTAAATAATTTTGTAAGCTAAAAAAAGCTGTGTAAACTTATGGAACGTTTAGCCTTTTTATTATATTTATAAACGCTTAAAAATAGCGAAGTGACTTGTGGCCAGGTAATGTGACCCATACTTGGAATTTTAACCCATCCAAAGTGCACACACACTGAACACACCTGGCGCCCAGGGAGCATTTCCTACATTCCCTGCCGGACCTGGGACTCGAACCCACAACCTTTGGGTTACGATTCCAATTCCCTATACATTAGGCCCCCACGACCGGTCAATGATATATTATGCACACGCAGTGTACTATAGCTTGAAACCATTCTATTCACCAAAGCTGTTGCTGTTATCACCGCAGTCTCTTCTCGGTTTATTACTGCATTACTTTATCAAAGAGAAGTGTCATTTTGCGGTGGTTGTGTCAACACAGATGGCGCCAGGAAATCTGTCAACGGTGTATGACGTGTATTTGTCTATGGCGTAATGACACAGTGCAACAGTTAGTATGTAAGCAGGATTTGTAAAGAATACATGTCATAACCAATGAGTGTTTAAGCCCTTTCTTGTTTGATAGACCAAAGTTAAGTGCTCAGTACTTGTGTTACTATCCTGAAAAAAATGAAAAATGTGCAGACGTTCAATGTAATACTGAAGTATAATGTTGTTATATCAAATATAGCCTAAAAGACTTATTCCTGGTTAGGCCTAAATCTAAACTTCGCAGGGCTGTGGTCTTCCAAGAACTGGGTTTGACACCCCTGCTATAAAGTATTGAGGTTGTCTGAGTCAGCCATTTGTATCTGTTTAAAATGTTGTGCACTCTGTGCTGTTTACACTAGTTAACGTTTAGAAATTATTCTAATCAATCATCTGGGACTCGACTAATGGACAATGTTTGTAGACAGTATCTAGACTGTAGTCTTGGAGATAATCCAAACATAGGCAAGATGACCAAATATGGTCTGTTTTTGATATTTTAGAGTAAATTCTACAAACACTAATTATATATATATATATATCAGTGTTTTTCTACTGTGGTTTCTAATTGGCACACCAGGTCACAGCTGTAACAGAAGAAGACTCAGGCAGAGATAAGTATAAAACTTGAGATGTTTATTAATGCACAGCAGAGTACGGGATCAAGAGCAGGTGAATAACACTGGATTATCTTCTGAACGGAAAACTGCTCAGAGTCTTTGTCTTTGAACCTGGCTGATCTGTGACAATAGTTTAATTGCTATTCCAGTGGTTCCCAACCGCATTTCTTGAGGCCTTCCAGCACTGCATGTCTCACAAACACACCTGATTCTGCTTATCAGCTCATTAGTAGAGACTCAAAGAGCTGAAGTGGGTGTGTCAGACAAAGGAGAGATGCAAAATGCGCAGCGTTGGAGGGGCCTTCAAGAACGTGGTTGGGAACCACTGTGCTATTCTATTACACAGCGCTTGAACAGCATTTGCAAGTAGATATTTTCTGTTGTCATTTTCAGGAATGTAATATAAATATTGTATAAAGTAACATTTATTTTTACACTGATTCTTGAGACATGGGACAAAACATGTCCAGCAATTGTAACTGCTATTAGGTTCGTAATGTACACAACAATTTAACACAATTACCTCCCTTAATTAAATTTTATCATGATTGCCTAAAACTGACCACGGACTTTGAGATTTGCTTCAAATATAAAGTGCATTATAAATATAATGTATTATTATTATTATTACTGGAAAGCCTCTGCAACCAATTTCCTGCCATCATTTGTCTTTACAACTCCTAAACCTGAAGGTGTTTTTTTAAAGATGTTTTACACCCTAATATGTGTACCAATGTTCCCTTTTGACCACAATACTTGCAGTATGGTGTATCCCTCAATCCCCATGTGTGCAGATGAGATGGTGAATGAAAGGGTGTCATGCACAGGGAACAGCTGGAAGTAGAAATAATTGATAGTGACTTCTTTGTTAACTGGTTATATATTAAGTGCATGTACTTTACAAATACATGTAGCCTATTTGAATATCAGCAGATTTGTTTAGTCAAGTGGCTCCGAGTTATACAGAATCCAATGCAGACAGCTTATTCGGTAAAGAGGAGAAATTATTGCTGGTACATAATTTCTTATGTGAAATCACTCACTGAGTGTGAGTTCAGTAACCTCAGAGTGAACTCATTCTGAATGTGTGTGTTTTTGTGTGTGTTTCAGCCCTTTATTCACAGCCCTGGTTCATCTTTCAAATTAACTCTACTGTGACAGTACAGTTGGAGACAGATCTTTGTGCAAGTACCTTAGGACCTTTATTCACATTTTATATAGTAAGTGCCCTCTAGCAGGCATAAAAATAACGGCCGTGTCATATTGCGTCTGTCGTCATGAAATGACGTATGACTGTGATTACCAATCAAAATGTTTTGTTTAAATGCACTGTGTAGACTTTTTACACTGATCTCACGGTGATTAAAACATATTTTACTAGGTATAATTTGTACAAATGACCACACTAACACACCCCTAAACTTACCCATTACTAAAATCATGGTTTATAGTGTTTTATAAGCACATGTGTTCTCTGGGTTCGAACCGAGGGTCACATGATCATGTTTCGTCTTGTAACGCAATAGTACTAAACATTAATTTGCAAATGTCCTGTTGCCCATAGGGGCACAATTGTTGTATACGCTCTTATGGGTCCTATTTCACCGCTATTGTACGAACGACCTATACAGGCGTATTGGTTGGAGGACAGGTTGTTTAAAGAAGAAATGAAAAGTCACGGTAACTATGAAAACATTTATTGTCCAAAACTGTATACAATAAGATTTTTAAAATACTTAAAGGATTTAAACATGGTACAACGAGCTAAAAGAAAGTTGGAAGTATTGCCAAATTACTTAAACATCTGAGAGGTTTTGGAGAAATTGCTGCAGGCTGTGCGCATGAGGTCATGTTTGTTATAAGAATTACAGTTCAATGAATGTCGAGGAATGTCACCTCAGAAGTAAAGAATGTAACAGCCTTTTAGAAATGTTTGACTGGTTACTTCAGCCTTATCCCACACTACCACTAATGTACCTTAAAAAAACAAAACACACAAAAACAACAACCCAGTTTCTTGTTTTTCTAACCAAGACAAAGACTGTCATAAAAAGTTAAACTGAATAAAACTTGAGATGTTTATTAATGCACAGCAGAGTACGGGATCAAGAGCAGGTGAATAACACTGGATTATCTTCTGAACGGAAAACTGCTCAGAGTCTTTGTCTTTGAACCTGGCTGATCTGTGACAATAGTTTAATTGCTATTCCAGTGGTTCCCAACCGCATTTCTTGAGGCCTTCCAGCACTGCATGTCTCACAAACACACCTGATTCTGCTTATCAGCTCATTAGTAGAGACTCAAAGAGCTGAAGTGGGTGTGTCAGACAAAGGAGAGATGCAAAATGCGCAGCGTTGGAGGGGCCTTCAAGAACGTGGTTGGGAACCACTGTGCTATTCTATTACACAGCGCTTGAACAGCATTTGCAAGTAGATATTTTCTGTTGTCATTTTCAGGAATGTAATATAAATATTGTATAAAGTAACATTTATTTTTACACTGATTCTTGAGACATGGGACAAAACATGTCCAGCAATTGTAACTGCTATTAGGTTCGTAATGTACACAACAATTTAACACAATTACCTCCCTTAATTAAATTTTATCATGATTGCCTAAAACTGACCACGGACTTTGAGATTTGCTTCAAATATAAAGTGCATTATAAATATAATGTATTATTATTATTATTACTGGAAAGCCTCTGCAACCAATTTCCTGCCATCATTTGTCTTTACAACTCCTAAACCTGAAGGTGTTTTTTTAAAGATGTTTTACACCCTAATATGTGTACCAATGTTCCCTTTTGACCACAATACTTGCAGTATGGTGTATCCCTCAATCCCCATGTGTGCAGATGAGATGGTGAATGAAAGGGTGTCATGCACAGGGAACAGCTGGAAGTAGAAATAATTGATAGTGACTTCTTTGTTAACTGGTTATATATTAAGTGCATGTACTTTACAAATACATGTAGCCTATTTGAATATCAGCAGATTTGTTTAGTCAAGTGGCTCCGAGTTATACAGAATCCAATGCAGACAGCTTATTCGGTAAAGAGGAGAAATTATTGCTGGTACATAATTTCTTATGTGAAATCACTCACTGAGTGTGAGTTCAGTAACCTCAGAGTGAACTCATTCTGAATGTGTGTGTTTTTGTGTGTGTTTCAGCCCTTTATTCACAGCCCTGGTTCATCTTTCAAATTAACTCTACTGTGACAGTACAGTTGGAGACAGATCTTTGTGCAAGTACCTTAGGACCTTTATTCACATTTTATATAGTAAGTGCCCTCTAGCAGGCATAAAAATAACGGCCGTGTCATATTGCGTCTGTCGTCATGAAATGACGTATGACTGTGATTACCAATCAAAATGTTTTGTTTAAATGCACTGTGTAGACTTTTTACACTGATCTCACGGTGATTAAAACATATTTTACTAGGTATAATTTGTACAAATGACCACACTAACACACCCCTAAACTTACCCATTACTAAAATCATGGTTTATAGTGTTTTATAAGCACATGTGTTCTCTGGGTTCGAACCGAGGGTCACATGATCATGTTTCGTCTTGTAACGCAATAGTACTAAACATTAATTTGCAAATGTCCTGTTGCCCATAGGGGCACAATTGTTGTATACGCTCTTATGGGTCCTATTTCACCGCTATTGTACGAACGACCTATACAGGCGTATTGGTTGGAGGACAGGTTGTTTAAAGAAGAAATGAAAAGTCACGGTAACTATGAAAACATTTATTGTCCAAAACTGTATACAATAAGATTTTTAAAATACTTAAAGGATTTAAACATGGTACAACGAGCTAAAAGAAAGTTGGAAGTATTGCCAAATTACTTAAACATCTGAGAGGTTTTGGAGAAATTGCTGCAGGCTGTGCGCATGAGGTCATGTTTGTTATAAGAATTACAGTTCAATGAATGTCGAGGAATGTCACCTCAGAAGTAAAGAATGTAACAGCCTTTTAGAAATGTTTGACTGGTTACTTCAGCCTTATCCCACACTACCACTAATGTACCTTAAAAAAACAAAACACACAAAAACAACCACCCAGTTTCTTGTTTTTCTAACCAAGACAAAGACTGTCATAAAAAGTTAAACTGAAGGCCAAAGTCATTTAACACTAGGGTTGGGTACCGAAACCCGTTACCAGTATGGCACCGGTACCTAAGTAACTGGTATGTACCGAACCGATTTAAAACGCGGATTTCGGTGCCTCATTTCGGTGCCGTGCCTGAACGAAAAACCCAACAAATCTATGCCATTAATTAGCGAGCGCGGTAAATAATTTCCGCGAGATGAAAACAGATCTACATGCGAAGAAACGGGAGCCCGCGAGCTCATTTCAAATCCCGCGCGCGCATGATATGCGTTCGACCTTCTCTCCCCTGCTCGCGCGAACATGTTTATTTTGTCAGTCGTTGGGCGGGGCTTGCTGTTTTAGTTGTAATCTCAAATGTCATTGGTTGTTCCCCTTTTCCAGAAGTCAGTATTGGATGCCTGTTATAAGATGATTCATTCACTTGACTTGAGACTTCTGGCATTGGATAATTTGTTAGTTATTGTTTCATAAGCTTATTTTGTTTATTCATTTATTATTGATTGTTATTATGTCTTTTATTTAATGTAATTTAATGTATTGTTCATAGAGTAAACCTTTTTCAGACACTTTATTAATAGACTTTTTAAACCTGTCAAGCAATTTCATGATAAATCATTCAAGTGAACATTTCATATTTATTTGCATAATTTTACATAATTAATGGATAAGAAGGATGCTGGATTATTTATTCTACACATAGTTTGTGGGAAAGAAAATAGCCATAAGCAAGTCAAACAACTAGGTGGATCTGAAAACCTTGTTTGTACAGATTCGTTGTGTAACCGTCATTTGAGTAACAATGTGCCACTGATTTGATTGCAGAGATTACATTTAGTAAAAAGAAAATCAAACTAAAATATAAAACACATTTTCCCCAGATCACTTAGTTCTTACTGTCCATTAGACTGAAATGTATCACTATCACCGTGTGAAACAAGTTTCCAGTGAACTTGATATTCAGGTGTAGTCACCACTGATGCTCAAGGGTGACTAAATCTTTTTTACCCAAGTTCACTTTTCACGGTCTTATTGAATTCCCTTCATGTCCCTGCAGATTCTTCCGTGTTTATCAGTAGACCTCAGGTTTAGGATTTGCTCCTCAAATAACATGCTTCAAGCTTGACCACAATATAGTGTGACATTATACCCAGTTTATCACTAATTATGGTTATAATGTAGGACTGTAGGCTTTGATGTACAGCTAACATCTAACAAAAGTCTTTAATTTTTAAATGAAGATGGAAACATGAGAGAGAAGTACTGCAAACTCTGTACCTTTGTCTATACACTGAAAGTCAGGGGGGTCCAGTGCTGTTTTTGATCTCATTAACTTTCATTGTGTGGACAAAACAGTTGAAAACTCCCCTATTAACACAATCTTTGTTATATTAATAAAGATGTTAATATAATGTTTCACAGAAGACGGTATGGTAGGTTTGGAGGTAGGTTTGGAATGACATGAAGATGCATAACTGATAACAGAATTTCAGTTTTTAAAGTAAACTACCAGGATATAAATGTAATGACAATCTGATACCCTCATGAAATTCTATTCCTGTGTGTATGAGACAGTTTTTTTCTACAAATACTGTTTGAGCTGCCTGGAAGAGAAACATAAAGACCATAACCTTACGCATACACAATATGGTCTAAGGTCCACCTTGATGATAATCTAAAATTGTTCAATTCATCAAAGCTATCAACATGACAGTCCCCTCCCTATATTTATTGCGAAAAAAGAGAACAGAGAAATAGGATGACACCTATTTTAGAAAATGTTGGTAGTACAAACTAAGTTTATAAGATAGTAATAATTCATTGTTACACGTTCAATGTATTACTTATGTCAAGGTATATATACAATAAGTAATTTTAACTTATACATTACAGAATCACGTTTTGCAGTTGTTAAAATATGAAATATTTTATTGACAATTTAAAAGTGTGATAATAAGCATTAATGGTGGCACTGTTATGTGTAAAATAAATTCAACATACAATATAAAAAAATATTATAAAACTGCAAAAAGGTCAATAAATAAATAAGCTGTAAAAAAATTAAGAAATGACTTTTGGAACACATCCATATTACTCCCATTATGATCGCTAAAAATTGTTAACACCTCTGTAAATTATGTAGAAATTAGTGCATTTTGCAATTATTTGCATTTTACGCAAGAACATTTAATGAATAACACCAATGTTTAGCACAACAAGTCGAAACATGCATTCATGCATTTTGGGAACAGCTTCCTCATCATTCATTAACTCTCATGGTTCGTCACAGAGAAGATCTCTGCTTCTTCTGCTTTTTCACTGCTAAGCAAATGATGCCAATAAACAGAAGAATACACACCACTAAAAGGACAGCAAGCGCTATGAACATATGGTCTGTGTCCTCATCTAAAAGAGAAAAAGAGTTTAATTAAGATCACATCACATAAAAAAGCAATACAGTGCTTGCACAGAATTATTTAAACTTAATATTGCAAAAAAGTCTTGAACTTTCAATCTCTGGATATATACTACATACTAGGTATAGTATATTGGCAATCTCTAAGAGGAAATATAGCCATCATTACGGAGGCAAATATATTTCTGAATAAACTGAATACAGCTTAAACTATTAACATCCCTGATCCTGTTGACATGCTGGTGGGCTATTTAGAATTTTAAAATCAGTTCAAACTTGCACATCCTTTGTGCTGTATAAGTGTACGATGGTGTCTCAACTAAAGGATTCATACTTTGCCAACAAAATACACAAAATTGCAAAACAGCTGTCATAATTTCAAGTATGATGCCATTTCTTATATTTATGTTGAGTGAGTTGAGACTACAATTTTAAAGTTTTCAGCATGTGAAAAAAAGTATTGTTTGTCTGAATACACCTAGCAGACACACAACATCATAAGACGTTGATATTTGGTTAAATTTTGGTTGCGACGTCAGGTGACCATTCAACATCTAAAGTCAATGTTAAATTGACGTCCAATAACGACGTCACCTGACGTTGATATTTTGTTGTTTTTAGGTTGTGTAACCAAAATCTAACATTAGGTCAACGTAAAATACTAACACACATTAAATTCATTCATGTGACCATACTAAAAGAAAGCAAACTTAAATTTGCTGGGTTGTAGCTGAGCTTTAAAATCAAGTTTTTTTTAAAAGATGCTGCAAAATGCAACTTCATATCACAAACGTTGCAAGGTTCGTAGAAATACTGATCACAGCATAGCTCCAAGATCTAAAGTGTGCATCTGGAAGCACTGTAAGAAACTATAATCTGCCCTGACCAAGATTCCACTCCACAACAGTCTTTTATTACGATTATGATGATTATAGGATCATCTCATACTTATCTAAATTACAGTCTGTCGATCTTAAATTTTAATTTAGACAAATCATCTAAAAACAGAGTCATTTTCAGTTTAACAGCTGGTAATTGTTAGTAATTAGTTAGTAAACCAGAAGGTTCTGGTTTGAAAAGGGTGTAGCCACCTCTTTTAATCCTTGAATACTTAAATGAATTTAATTTGCATTTGCGTTCTTCTATATATATTTTTTTTAAAAGTGTACAAATATTTGCTTCCACCTCCATCACTCTCATCAGCATTTCATAAGAGGAAAAAACATGTATCAACTAAATCATTGTCTTATCTTTACATAATTATTTGTGGTTAGACAAGTTTAAAATCAAACAAAGGAGTTCTTTGTTACATGGGAAGAAAATGAAGGCAACAAATCACTTGCAACAAGTCACACATGCCTTAAATGCATAAAGTAATGAATGATTGTCTCTATGTCTCTAACTGCCAGTTTCTCATGAAACCAATTGCAAACAGCTAATAAGGTCTTTACCATAGCTGAAGAACACCAATCTCTGCAGGTTCTGGTCCAGAAGGTGGTTCTTTATTTTAAATGTGATATTAACCACTGGCTTCTGGGCCTCACAGATGCTCTTTATGAAATAAAGTCCATCTTCTGTCAGGCCTTTGACCTCTAGGTGATAGCTGAGGTTCTGGTTGTGTTCCCCCAGCCACATCACCTCAGGTTTGGGAAAACCTTCTGTCTCAAACTGCACTGTCAATGCAGAGGCGTTTACACGGATGCTTAACCTGGGCTCCGAGTAAAGAGCTGAAAGAGACACACATAATCCGCTGCACTGTGTTAAAATGTACATCATAATTAAAAAATGTACATCTATGTTAATTGTGCGATAAAGTAAAGTCTAGCTGTTCGAATGTTTTACAGTAAAGCATAACTAGAACATTTTAAGTTCACAGGAAAAAGTACTGACTTGAACTGGCTGCTGTACATTTCGTGCGCTTATTTTTTTGTCGCTGAAAATGAAGCTTACCTCCATAAGTTACTTGCATCAAGGCTCTTCCTGTTCCCTTTGTATTGCTCACAATGCACAGGTACCATCCTGTATCTTTGGGTGTAACTGCTGCAATTCTTAGAGAGGCATTTCCTTTAGGAAGCTCTGAAATAAACAGTGAGGTCCGATTGTGGTATTTTTTACTCTGTCGGTCCAATTGGTCCTGTTGATAATAGTAACTGTGGACAACCCGTGCATCCTCATGTCGCTGCCAGGTAACAACCAGACTGGACAGGTCAGAATAAGGAGGGAACTCACAGCCCAGTACAGCTGGACTACCTCGGATTGCCAGCAGATGTTTATTAGGGACAGTCACCTCAAATGAGGCTGGAAAGAGACAGCGAGAACAGTTAAGAGTTGCATGAACAAAACACCCCATTTTTAAGGGGTCATATCATTAGAAATCCAGTTTTATGTATTATGAAAACAAACGTTGTACAGCAAAAATGTTCACAGGCTCAAGCTGTTATCTAAATATCTTGAGCTGCTTGTTTACATTCTTTCTTTACCCTGTAATTGTCATGAGCCGGGTTTGACTTTTACCTGTTTTTCCTCTGATACCCTGTCTGTCTCTTTAATCTTGCACCTGCTGC
>JAUMHQ010000070.1:14733205-14749054 GCA_032361165.1 Enteromius paludinosus
TAACATATATATATGTGTGTGTGTGTATATATATATATATATATATATATATATATATATAATTATGCAACTGCATATAATTATACAACAGTGCTAATAATTATACAACTCTGTGTGTGTGTATATATATATATATATATATATCCATCTTATTTTTTGTATCACCAGCAAAGTCATTGAAAATACACTTTGACTGTTTAATATACTTCACAACCTAAGCTCACTGTTTTTTCAAGCTCTCTTAAGGGGTTTCCAGTCCTATCTCAGCAGAACCTGAATTTATAACAGAAACTCAAATTAGTGTAGTTCAGTGTGTGTGTGCGTGCGTGCATGATGTTCTGCTGACAGTAAAGCCATTGTATTCCGTTCAGTCCACCCTGTGACACACTGAGGTATTGTGTACTGTTATACACGCACAGACATGCAACCTCCCTTTTCTGCCTCTCTGCTGTTTTTTTTTATTATTTTTTTTTATAGCTTATTCCAGACCTCCCGCAATTACCTGAACATCTACCCATCTGCTGGTCTGCTCGTCCCTCCATGCATCTGAACCTTAAATTTAATAAGTCTCTAACTTTCTCTCAGTCGGTCTTCCAGAAATAGCCTGTATAATTGCCCCCTGCTGTTTTAACCCCCTCTCCCTCGCTCTCCTCCCACCTTTTCTGGTCATTTTCTTGTCCTCTCAAATACCCACAGCTCAGCATTTCTACAGCTCCATGGAGATTACAAAAAGCTTGAGTGTTTGTGTGAGACTGTTCATTTTTTTTGGCTGAAATGAAAAGGATTTCATTAGAGTTGGAGGTAAGGCTTTGTGAGAAACTGAGATGGATTAAGCTCATTTTTGCAGTCCCCCGCTCCTTTGTTCTTCCAACACTTCCTCTGTATCCATACATGAGACCATCTCATGTTAGACATTCACACCTGGAGTGCCAGAAATCGCCATCTCACACCATCACACATCTGGTAATTAAACGGTCTCCCCTCTTGTTCTCTCAGACAGCTGTTATAGACTCTCTTCCCAATTTTTTTTTCCCTTTCTTTCTCTTGCTTCCGTCTCACTTCCTCTGCGGATCTTTCTGCTGTCGGCTCGAAGTTTTTCTTAATCAGCTTACTTGCAGAAAACCTACATCTCTAGAGAGAGAGAGAGAGACGGAGAGGGAGAGGTGAGCTGTCTGCGAGATCAAAGAAAGTTGGGTTTTTCTCAAGGCTAAATTGACCCAAAAACGAGAGGAAGTTTTCGTCTTCCTTGAGGAAAAGAGAACCCCTTATCTTTGCCTGGAACCAAAGCATGCTTCTGAGACGATGACACCTATTTCTTAGGCATTGTTTGCTCATGCTTTCATGCACTCAGCGGTAATGGTGTCAGCCTGCTGTCAGACACCTTCAGCTCACTCACATAAATGCCCCTGTTGACATCAGCTATTTAGTCATACACTGAGCGCAGTGTGATGCAGAAGGTCAGAGTAAATGCTGAATGGTTTTTAATGTTCTGTGAGGAAGCAATGGAGTCATTACAACCTCAAACCAGAGACTCTGGAATGAGGTCATGCGCACATCATCACTAATGTTGAGAGGAAAAAATAGATTTCAAACAGTATAATAGCCTTACAGGATTATAGTGACACTCTCAACTCTCTTTTTAGGCTAATTCTGAAAAGCACTAAGGTTCAATTCAGATGAAAGAAAATCGAGTAGCGCTTCACAGTATATCACAGTTTTGAATAACTGCCACAAGGAAGCACAATATTATTGTATTGTGACCCAGATATCAATACACTGCATCAGCAGGTCCCAGATTCCCACCCCTAATCATTATTGTTGTGCTCTGCGTTTGAATAATTGACCCACAGTTTATCAGCCCTTGACGCACATGTGAATCTGTGTGTGTGTGTGGAACACACTGTTTCTCAGGAATAGAATGTTGTCGCTGTGTTTTGGCTCTGACTGCTTGTTTTCATGCCAAATACTGTACCGCTCCCCATCCCAGAATGCACTGTAGCATCAATAGGACACTTACATGCTGGGCTGTGAAGGACTGTCAGCCATGCATGCCTGTCTTACTGACTGAGAATCTGAAGGAATCTATCCATCTATCGTTCTATTTACCATTCTCTATATTGCTCCATCCTTTTCTAGATCTAGATCAACCTTTAATCATGTTATCCTCGTCTTTCATTCTATCCATCTTTTTATCATCTTTCTGTTCTTCTTTCTATCATTCTACCCTACTCTCCTTTCTTTTCTATTGTCTATTTTCATCCTTCTTTCTGTCCATCTTTCAATCCTCCTTTTCTTATCTTTCTTTCTGTAATTCATTATACAATGTCTATAATTTTTTTCATCTTTGTATCCATCTTTCTATCCCTCTTGTTGTCATTCTATCAATCTTCATATCCTACTTTTTGTCGTTCTATTCTTCTTTATATATTTCTTTGCTCATGTTTCCTTTCCTATCGATCAATCCTTCCAAAAAATGGTATTTCTTCTTATTTCTATCCTTCTCTGTTGTTCTGTCCTTATTTATCTTTCTTACCGTCATTCATTCCATCTGTCTGTGAGAGAGATGTTGGAGTTGAGTTCATTATGTGCTTTTTAGCAGATTCGGCTTGTGGTTATATAAAGAGAACTGCTCCCATGAGAGCTGAATCTCTTCTGCATATTCAGATGTATTATCAGGAGAATCATATGATTCTGATTAGCGTTTGTTTATGCTGCGGGTTTAGTGAATCACATCCATACCTCATTAACATATCTTACATTCGTTGGAATAATGAGTAAACTCATTATTCGAACTGCGCCACTGCACGTTGACTTGCAAATACTGAGATCGTAACTGCATCTCTGGATTCTTCCGTGCTTGTCCTGCCCCCTTTCTCAGTCTGTCTCTCGATATCCCCCTCCTGTTGTCACTCGAGCTGCCATGTTTATTCCACCGGGAATTTTACAGTGAGAGATTTGAGGTAGACTGTAATTCAAGACGGGACTTGTCCATGTCTGCCACCACCTATGAAAATGTGCTAGATGCACACATGCTGTTGTTGTTGTTCATGCATTTTGGATTTAAAAAAACACTGAATACATTTTTACTAAATATACAGTGACATTTCATTGTGAAGCCATTGTTGTTAGGGTCTCTGTGGGTCTGTATGCTTTTCTGGGTTGATTGAATTTAAATTGCGTACATTTAGAGAATTAATTTAAATAATGTGTCAAGATTTGCATTATAATGAGTCAGTGATTTAAGCAGTGTATTGCATTGAAAAGAGCAGAGGTGATGTAAAATTTTTATATAGTTTATAGGACTGGAGAGTATGTCATTTTTGACCTTGTGTTTGTCAACTTTTAAGGAAAAAAATAAGCATATAAGCCTTGTTCTCTTAATGATCTTGTCTATGTCTTTTCCCTGTCTCTTTCTTTCGGTCTTGCTGTCTCCAAGGTTACAGCCCCTGGTGTGTGCGCAGCCCTCTAAGAAGCTGGCCCTCGATCAGGTGAGTGAATTTAAATCACCGTCCTCCCTACTAACACATCCTTGGCAGGTCTCTGGGTATATTAAACCACTTTTCCTCAACCCTCAAATGACCCTCTGGCCCAGAGCTTCATTTAGTTCATCTCTGGTGCAGGAAAACTGCATTAAGTTGACCTAGAAACAGGTTTTTTCTTTTCATGTCTAAATTAAGAGAATTTATTTTCATCCGCCGAGCCGCTTCTAGATCAGCAGTCTAACTCTGAGCCGACACTCAAAGGCGCCAGTTTGAGGCGGCAAATCTTAAGCTAATGTATCGTCTCGGACTGCAGTGGAAAGTGGGCCACTGACATCTGGACTCTGAGGAGGCCTTGATGACACATGCTCTTTTCTTTGGAATCCTACTGATCCCTTGCTGTCGTTCTGGCCTGTAGACTGCTGGGGCTCTTGAGGAGCCCTGTCGCTCCCTCCGGCTGTGTCTTCCATGATGCTTCATCTTTCTGTGTGTCAGAGTCCTTGATCTTTTCTCCTCTGTCTTGTTTCTCTCTGCTATTAAGTCAGTGTGTCTGTCTTATCTTGGTCTTCTGGTTTCTTCTACTACTTTTAAATTTGTGTGTGTGTGTGGTAGTACATAAACCCAGGGCAAAAAAAACTTCCTTTAGGGGTCTAACTAGACAACCTCTTGCCATTACATGACAATGGGAAATGAAGCTTTGTGATTGATTGATATTCCTTCTGTACCTTGGGAAAGTAAACGATTTGTGAATGAAAGGAATGAAAATCCTGTCATCATTGTCTTACTTTGTGTTCAGCAGAATAAAGAAATTCATACAGGTTTCTAACTACTTGAGGCTGAATAAACTATTTAACTTTTACTCAATTTTAAGCTTCAAACGTGTGATGAGAAGCGTTATCCTCATTTGTAGGAGCTTGATAAACTTAATACACAGCTTTTATCTTATTTATTTTATTCATTGATGCTTGATCTCCAAAAAGGTAAACACATTCGTAGTTGTTTAGTCACTTGAATATCTTGCTCTTTTATTGCCATCTTTATTAATTATGATGAAGGGTAATTTATACAGTACAGCAACATGGTAATAAACAGCCTCAGTAAGAAATGACTCTATAATTACTCTCTGCCTCTGAAAAGACATTCCTCTCAAATTCTTATTTTTCAACCCCTCCCAGTGAACCACTTGTCTTTTCATTTTCCAATCAATCAGTTCCACACAACGTTTTTATCGCCCACTGAAAATCCTGTTTCACTTGGAAACACGTTGGATGATGGACACAAGATGGTGCTAAGAATGCCATTTTTTTTGTTGATTTGTCTTTTCTTCTCTACCTTCAGAAAGGGTTTGGCACCCCAGAGGCCACTCCTGCTGCACCATCACAGAATGCTGTTGTTGTGGAGAGCGGGCCGGTGGCATACGAAGAGCCTGCAGATGAAGAAGAGGAGGATGAGGAGGATGAACACTGTGTCAGTGCCATGCAGTTAATGGGCGGCACTGGTAAGTGATGCAGTAAAGTCTGTCCTTCTCCTTGAGGATACGTTTTTAACATTTCATAAAGGCACATTGCTTTTAGACCAGTGGTATTTTAGCATTATTTATGGGTAGTTTACATATCAATGTGTCCTATGAAAAATGTGACAGAAAAATGTGTAAAAAAAAAACTATTTAAGAGAAACCTCTCTCATGCTGTTTGTAACTATAAGAATGAAGATGTTATTCTCATGTTATTTTTAGCTTTCTATCGGTTCATTGCCAACACAATTTCTAATTTTCATTTAAAAGTCCTTTATATTTTTTTCCGCTTCATTTTAATTAACAAAAATAGTTGCAATCCTTTTCTGACCCAATATAGGCTTGATGTTCTGCATTAAACATTCAACTTTACTGTTTTTATGTAAAGATCGTTAGCTTATGTTTATTCACAAATATTACATTTTAAGTAATTACAAACCTATATATATATAATCCTTTAAAGATTCCTGCTTGAAAACTTGTCTTGACTTCTTTTGACAAAAACATCTTCATGTTATGGTCTATGTGTGAGTTTCTGTAGTCCAGAAAAGAGTTTTGTCCCAAACTTTCTGCATTTCTCCTCTTTCCTGTCTACAGATTACGGCTATGAAGTGGATGATGATGATGGCTTCTGAATCCAGAGTGGCTGAGGGAGCACCAGTGGAGAGGACACACTAACACTTACCCTGCTGCTTACTCTGACCCCAAAACACACACATGCAACCTCCATCTCATTACCTCTAGCATCCGTGCTGATGTTTGCAAGATGACACAAACAAAAAAAATCAAATTTACGCACTACAGAGAATGGAAAAATGCAGCTGCTTCATTCAGCATTCTCCCGTTTTCAGCTCATATGCACCAAGTATCACCATTTAAACTCACAGCACACAAACCGAAGAATGAGAGTTAATGGATGTATGTGTGTGTGTGGCGACTGAATGCGATGATTCTCTCTCTGGAGTGTGTAAGCCTGCTAGCTAACTGCATTACTGTGTGTTTTAGGCTAATGATGACATATGATCTCGCACATCTAAAGCGATTAGCCCACACGAGGCTCAGGCCTCAGTGCGGACAAATGTGTGCATGTACACGTGCCTTTAAATATTGCCGTTTACAGGCCTGGAATAGTATTGTGATGATTTTCAAAGCCAAAGTGTTATTCTTTAAACCAGATGTAGCTTTAAATGCTCCGTTAGAATGGATTAGAGGTGTAAAATATGATTAGTAACAGTGTTCATTTTATTTCTGCTGCTTGGCTGGTTTTCTAGTGCCTTTTTATTATTACAAAATAACCCACTGGTATGGTAGATTTTCCAGTTAGGCTATTTAAATGGTACTCTAATTAGAATATAATTATTTTTGATGTGATACTTGTTGTTTTTCTGATTTAATGTGGAGACATGGATATCAAACCAAATGAGAATACTTGAAAATTTCATTCCAGAGAGATGCTGTTAAAGTGTCACTGGATCATTTCGAACATTTACAAAAATGCTATATATATATATTATTATTTTTTTTTTTTTTAAGAAAAATGTTTACATTGCTGGATTGTTTTGAAATGGACTGATGAAAAAGAAATAATATATAGATAGTTTAGTATTGGTCTGTTAATGAGGAAGAAAACAGTGTTTTAATTGTACTCTTTGTATCTGAATTGAATTGAGAACATTTTATTTGATTTATAGTTTCTTTCCCAGACCAAAAGATATGGATATGAATCTTTTTTTCCCTTTTTTTTTCTACTTCAGTTGGAAAATAATTGAAAGGGTTTCTTTATTCAATCATGCCACAGTACACAAAGATATTACTGATGCAAAACCAAATCATTCCATATCTGATAAATAAAAGTACCGGTTACAGGCAAACCATCTTTAAATGGACACATTCTAAAAACTGGACACATTTGTAGTTTTATTTTGTTCTCAAAGTTTCATTGCATCTTGTGCTGTATACCATTTAAAGCTAGCTTCAGTTGGAGTCAATTGGTTTAGTTTTGAAACCGTAATAGTTACAATAAAACAGACTCAAAAAGTATTTAATAAACCTAACAGTATTTATGGCTAAAGAAATAAAGAATAATCATTATGCATTACGTCTTCTGTCTTTATTTTACATGGTGATTATTGTATTTTTTTTGTCTGACGGTTATAATCTGTCTGCTGTCTGTCTGAGTCCTTCGACACGATGACCTAAGACAGGCTATCTTAACCGCCTGTGGGTAAAGCTTTCTGGGAAATAAGGCAATGAAAGAGTTGGAGCATCTGTTTTTAGGTTCATGAGCTCAAGGCTGTTATGTTTTGGTTGGCATAGAAACATGAGCAATAATAATTGTATGATCCCACTGGATGAGACCCTAGAAAGGAACTCACTCTCATCTCTGCAGGGCAAGGGCTGCTGGGAATTGAAGTTCTTAAGGTCATCTGTATTTACTAGATTTGATAGGAGGAGTATTTGCTAGCCTTCAAGGCTAGTGAATGCTCTGAGAGGAAGTGCACTCTGTAACAACAGCCATTTTTTAAAGCTACATAATCTCTTCTGTTTTAAATGTTGGATACAGCGTTTCTCTATGTATTTAATATCTAGCCTGTGATCCTAATGATGTGTATGATGATCAATGGACCTTTTTCAAGTTTTCGAGTTTCTAGGCTGCAGAACTCGTCATAGCTGTGTTGACTTGAATAGTGAAGGGGAGAGTACCACAAATATATGTTATGCATTACCATTTGTTCAAATAGGAAAATTCTACGATAGTTATTTCTAATAAAGGGTAAAAAATATAAAGAGAGACGGTTAACGGCAGTCAGAACGCTACATTAGCAATTTTTTCGTAATTTGATGCAAAGTAAATATTATACAAAAATTGTGTTGTAATGTACATGCATAAAAAAATAAAAAAAATACATATATATATATATATATTTTTTTTTTTTTTTTTTTTTTGATGCAAAGGAAATATAATAGAAAAATTGTGTTGTAAATGTACATGCATTTAAATATATATATATATATATATATAATTTGATGCAAAGGAAATATACAAAAATTGTGTTGTAAATGTACATGCATAAAATATATATATATACATATATATACGGCTTATATAAGGTTTTTCATATATATATATATATAATTTTTTTTTTTTTATGCATGTACATTTACAACACAATTTTTGTATATTTACAAAGGAAATATAATTTAAAAAAAAAATGTGTTGTAAATATACATGCATTAAAAAAAAATATATATATATATGAAAAACTTTTCATATATCATATACATCACAGTCTTGTGAAAAGAGTCAACACTAACTTATGAGTGAAATGAACACGTCCTAGCTAGCTCACCGCTTCACACGTCTGTATTTCTCATTAGCTCTTTACTTCTGTGCTCTGAAACCTATTACTGACCTTTTACTGTCACACATGAGAAAACAGCGCTGATCTGCGAGTGGGCCTGATGGGAGAGCTTGAGGGTTAATCTGTTGAAGCATGTGGAAGAAACAGGATTTCCCGAGATCGTGAGAAAGTTGAGAAAATGAGCTGAGAGAGGGGATATTGATTGCTTTTGCTAATGAGAGGATTTTGCCAGGCTGTTAAGAAATGTACCTATAATGGTGAATGTCCATATTCAAAACTGTCAGCATAAAAGGAGGAAGAGCCAACCTGAGTCACCTACTCGGCATGTGTTAATTGCATGTGTGTGTTTATTTCTTTATGCAGGAGTGAGTTTTGATTAGGACGTCCTTTTTGTACAAACACTTTATACATACAAAATGTCGCAAGAGGTCGGTGTTGAGCAGCGCATGGAGTAGTACGGAGCAGGTCAGATATTCTCTCTCTGGAGATTTCTTGTGGTATTTTTATACAGCCAGCCAGATTCTGTAACGTTACCTTATTTATCTGCGTTGTTATTTATGTGAAATATTGTTTAAATACTGTTGCCAATCAAAGCTTTACAACATTAACAAAAACCCTCTTTACACGGCAGAGGAACAGAATTTGACATGGCATTTTTATTTATAACTTAGTCTGTTTGGTAAAGCTCATGTAGGCTAATAGGCGAATTCTAAAGGGCTTTTTCACATGATCCTATCTAGTTCATATACGCCTGCATCACTTTTGCGACCAGAGGAAAAACATTATAAATAGTAGAAATATATAACTATTTTACCTAAATAATAAACCAAGAAAACGAAAGAAAAAAGTTAGTTCTGTATGAACGTGCAATGGGAATCAAGCCCACGCTTACTGCGCACGCCCACGTCAATATTGCATATTTTTTCTCACCCTGAACAAGAATGTCTTCATTACTGTAAGGGTATGTTTAGGGTTGGGGTAGGTGTAGACATTAATAAAACACAAAATAATAGGTAGAAAAAATATATTTATTGTTGGTTTCCAGTAGCTGTATACATTAGTCAAAACCGTGAATATAACTCATAATTACTATATTAGCATTACTGTAAGGGTAGTTTTAGGGTTGGGGTAGGTGTAGACATTAACAAAACATAATTTGACAGGTATCATTTTTCGTTGTTAAATTGTACTACCTACTTTACGCGGTTGTCACTCCCTGTATTAAGACTCAAGCAGCCTGCCATCTGGACTGACAACTGGATTCTGCTGCTGTGTGAATGGGGCCAATAAAATGCGACTTTTTTTCTCTCTTTTTTTAAACACATTTTATATAGGCTATGAGTGGCGTATTTTAACAATGCAGCAAACCTTTTAAAAATAATAAGGTAAAATACTGAAATAAATGAATTAAATTACTTTTAAACCGTTTAACTGATTGCCTTAATCGGTCAAATCAGGGCATAGGGATGCTCACTTCTGTTTGGAATTCGCCCAAAAATGCTTCCGTCAGAGAGCGCGCACTGAAGCGATGACGAATCAAAACGCTTCTGATTGGACATGGCAATAAAGGTTAACAGAAACTGTAATTTTTGTTCATTTTGGTGGCATTTTTGCCCCTGGGACTTTAAATATGTTAAATAAAAATATAATATAAATCTATAATATAATGAATTATTTGGATTAAAAAATATATTTGAGCAATGGTGCCACTCCTCCCTCTTAGAAAACAAAACGGAAACGGATCTCTTATTACAACTGCGTGCAAGAGATGGTGAGTGTATGTAGTTTAACAAACGTCATAATTTCTTTCTCTCTCTCTCTATATATATGTATTTTGCTGAAGTTGTGTAATAACCTGTACATGCTATTTGTGTTGGATACTGTTTACACCAAGTTTAAAAGGGAAAAGATAACATTGGTTTCACTAAATGCACATTTTAATGCGATTTGATGCTGTTTGTTGTTTTTGTATTGTTGTTTAAACGTGCTTACCGTACTTAATGGAATTAGAGAATGACCATTAGCTTGTGTTATTTTATTTCTCGTTGATCCAGGAAGTGGTCGCTTTGATATGTCTGTCGTTGTCATTTAACATCACTTCTTTTTTAATACATCTAGATCCTGAGATAATTTGCCTTGTTCTTAAATAGCCTAATATTGCGCTACTAATAATTAAAAACAAAAACCCATACAATATAGCCGCACTTTTATTAATGGTACGTTCGGGTTTGCCCTTAAAGGTGAAACTGACAAAGCAAACATGTAGTTCGTTCATTTCGTGAGAGCAGATGTGCCCCAAAAAAAGTTCAAACTTGATTTAGGGTCATGGTTCAAGAGTAAAAATTGCATAGACCTAATAATATGTTAGATTAATTTCAATGCAAAAATGTAACAAAACATGTTAAAACTTAAATTTTTTTAACTGCATTTCCAACTTTTGTTAAAGTCATTAATTTTACCTCTATTATTACATCAATTATACATCACTTGTTTTTTTTACAGTGCTTCTGAAGGTTAAATGACAAAAATGGCAGAATCTTTGGACGATCAAAATCCTTTTAACTGTCCGATCTGTCTTCATCTTCTGAAGTGCCCAGTAACTACAATTTGTGGTCACAGTTTCTGTATGCACTGTCTTAATGAATTCTGGGATCGGGATGATCACAAAGGTGTTTACAGCTGTCCTCAGTGCAGGCAGATGTTCAGCCCAAGACCAGAGCTCAGCAGAAACATTGTGCTGGCTGAAATTGTAGAGAAAATGAAGAGAGAAGCACCAGAAGCAGATACAGCCTCTCCTGTCCTGAGTTTCGCTGTGTCTGGAGACGTGGAGTGTGACATCTGCACAGAGACCAAACTAAAAGCCATTAAGTCCTGTCTGACATGTTTGGCTTCTTACTGTGAATCTCACATTCAAACTCATTATACATCTCCTGCGTTAAGTAGACACAAACTGGTCAGTGCATCACCACATCTACTGGACCAGATCTGCTCCCAACATGATAAACTACTGGAGCTGTACTGTTGCCAAGATCAGCAGCTGATATGCATGCAGTGTGCTTTGATCAACCACCAGAACCACAGTATGACTTCACCTGCAGCAGGAAGACAAAATATACAGGTATAAAGTAAAGTTAATAGTTATACTATTGTTGAAAGTTAACTACACCTTTAATGTAATTGTTCACAGGAACAGTTGAAGTCAAATCAGGATGATCTGGAAGAGGACATGCTGCAGCGAGAGATCAAGGTGAAGGAACTAAGACAAGCCATGGACTCCTATAAAGTAAGTGCATTGTAGCATGTTACAGTTTATGTAATATAGTGTATTACCAGTATGGGCTGCTTCTAACAATAGTTAGAAGATCTATTTTTATTTTTATGTGTCTTCTAACAGCTGTCTGCTAAGGCAGCAGTGGAGCAAAATGAGAAGATGTTTACCGAGCTGATCAGCTCCATGGAGAAACATCAAGCAGATGTAACAAAGATGATCAGAGCTCAGGAGAAAGCAGAAGTAAGCGGAGTTGAGAAGCTCATACTTGCACTGGAGCAGGAGATCAGTGACCTGAGAAAGAGACACGATCAACTGGGGCAGCTTTCACTGATAGAGGATAACATCAATTTCATTCAGGTGACAAAAGTTACTTTGTCATCATCCGGTACGGTTTGGTTTAATACTGTCAACGGTGATCGGAGGTGGAGTACTAATGTCTTTTTTATTTTTTGTACATTTGGATCTAAACTGCAGTACCTTTGCAGCATAAGTACACCTAACACTGTGAGTTCACATGAACTGCCCTTTAGACTGCTTTTCAAACAGGCTAAACTATTCTCTAACCATCCAACCAATGAATAAGCTACATTCATCAAACATGAAATGAACTTTGGTTGGCACCAAAAGCTCTACTGCGAATGCACCTATTTTTTCTGATGTATTGCTTTTTTTGTGTGTGTGTAGAAATTCTCATCTCTTTCCCGCTACCAATGTTCAAACTTGTGCAGCATCTCCATCAGCCCACATCTGACATTTGAGGAAATAGAAAAAGTTGTCTGTGAGCTGAAAAGCCAACTAGATGATCTATGTGAACAAGACATATCGTGGATAACAGAGAAAGGTAAACTCTTGACCACTAGAAAGTTTTATAAATCTTATGAGCTTTAAATTTTTTTGTAAACTCAACTCGTACAGAATTTGCTAGGGTGTTGCTATGCAGTTCCTGAGGTGTTCTGTGTTGTTATGCTTTTGGTACACCATCGATGTCTCTACCTCAGAAAGCTTCACACTGTCATGGCTCATTCGTGTCTGTAGCACATACTGCATGGGATCAGTTATGGGCAAGAAAATGGTACATAGCAAAAACGGAAGGAAGGAAGGACATTTTTAAAAGGATCCTTTAAAAAAAAATCTTAATTTGTGTTCTGAAGATTTAAAGTTTTATGGTTTTGAAAAAACATGAGGGTGAGTAATTTATTTGGGTGAACTGTGCCTTTAAGTCTGAAACTTTAGAGGGGTTGTGGGTTTAGAAAAATGCATGTTCAATAATAATTCTGATTCTTGCATTTATTGTAGTCTCTTCTGTTGTTGTAGTAGTGTTGTGAAGTATAAGTAGACTATTGAATTTTGTAATGGCTCTGATCTGTAAAACAGGTGAATGCATGGTAATTATTTGTGTTTATACATATATATATATAATTTATTTATTTATTTATAAATAAATATGTTTCTTCTGCTCATCAAGGCTGCATTCATTAGATTAAAAATCCAGAAAAAAAATTAATAATGTGAAATATTATTTAAATTTAAAATAACTGTTTTCTGTATGAATATATTTTAAAATGTAATTTTATTCCTGTGATACAAAGCATTATTATCAGTGTTGGAAACCGCTGAGCTGCTTAATAGTTTTTTGTTTTAGGATTCTTTGATCATTCAAATATTAAAAAGAGAAGCATTTATTTAAAATGGATATTAATGTTCAAAACTAAGGTTAAAGTAGTTTACTGTTACAATACTGTTCAAACGTTTGGCATCAGTACATTTTTTATAACTTTTTATTAACATTTATTTACATTTGCTTTTATTAACCAAGGATCTATTAAATGAACAAAGTCATAGCGTAGATTAACATTTTAGAAATGTTTGTATGTGGAAAAAATTATGTTGTTAATATGTTATGGTGGGGATGGGAGTGGGGGGGTTGGATACGCATATTAAAGTGATTTCTGAAAGGATCATGTGACACTGGAGTAATGATGCTTTGTATCACAGGAATAAATTACATTTTAAAATATATTAACACAGAAAACTAAAATTTTTAAATTAAAACATTTTAAATTGAAATAATATTTCACAATATCACAGTTTTTTGGGGGGAGTTTTAATCTAATAAATGCAGCCTTGATGAGCAGAAGAAACATATTTAAAAACCATTAAATATCTTACTGGCCCCAAATTTATGAACGATAGTCTGTGTGTATTTATATATATATATATATATATATATATGTATGTGTGTGTGTGTGTGTATATATATATATGTATGTGTATATATATAGTTTGTTAGTATCTAAATTACTAATGTTATGCATATTAGTTTTTAGCAATTATGTTTCTTCTAATTTACATTTTACTGGTTTACCATTGCTGAGATTTTTAGAATGTTTCAGAGAAAAAAGATTTTTTAAGCTGTTTGAGAGAAGAAAAAACTGTTGCCAGAAGTGAAATTAATTTTTTATCATGTCAAAAATTATAGCACAAACTAACGATGAAGGTTATATTGTCATAATAATGATATACAAATTTTACATTCAATAGTTCCCTCTGTCCATATAATGGCGGACAATGAAAAAGTCCAAAAGTGTAAGTCTTCAAGACTTTTTTTTTTATAACCAGAAACACTTGTAGTAGATAAACATACACTTTATTTATTTATTCATTTATTTATTTATTTTCAGATTTGCCATCCCATCCCAAGACCAGAGAAGAATTCCTTATATGTGAGAGACTTTTAGAAAACAATGATACCTATAAATGTAGATTAAAAGGTCGATAATGACTGACAAGTAACACATTGTTTTGAATGACAAATTTAGCATAATGTATATATTAGCATTTTCTTAACATTTATCTGTGAGAAAACTCAACACAAATTTTTTTCTGATGTATTCATATTCTGATTTGTTTACATGATTCATGAATGAAAAAAGTCTTAATTTTATAATTATCAATTAATCATAATTGAAATTAAATTTGAAAATGATATATGCTAAATATCAATCGTTGAATGAGTTTTGGTCATCCACTATATAAACACACCAAACTAAGTGAATTGAACAATGCACCATATAAAACAATGCTAAGTTGGTGGTATGAAAGTTTAATTGTATTTTCTTTTTATCGACAGATGCTTGTGATCTTAATCTGAATCACTCGTCAGCTTGCAGTCAACTTTGTGTAAACAAGAAGTCTGTGTCAGTATTGAATTCCCTACAATACAATAACTATATGGACTCACCTTTTGGCCAATCATATTTAAGTACATCCCAGGCACCTACATACCAGGTGTTGTGTAGTGAGAGTCTATCTGGACGCTGTTATTTTGAAGTTCAGTTTGCAGGACCAGGTTGCTCTATTGCATTCTCGTATGACCAGATTAGACAAGGAGGTGGAACTTTTATCTTTGGCTGTAACAATAGATCCTGGAAATGTGACTTTACAACAGCTAATGTTAATGTGCATGAAAACCAACTGGCTAACAGTTGTACAATTGGAGTGTTTCTAGATCAAGAAGCAGGAACTATGTCCTTTTACAGTGTCTCTGTCAAAATGACCCTCCTACGCAGAATCCAGACCACGTTTACTCAGCCCCTCTACCCTGGGTTTTCTTTGAAGAACTGGGGAAATTTCTCCAGGGTGACAATTTGTGACGTTGCTACAAAGCAAAAATAGTAAATCTAATTAAAAAGTGAGTTTTTGCCCATAAACTTCAGTCAAAATAATATATATATATATATATGGATAACAGTTTCTTAAACAGAAATAACATAAATGGAATAACTGTTACGTTCTGTAAGAAAAATATGAAGAGTGACAAAGCAATGCTATAGTACCTTGGGTTCAGCGGAGTAAGAGTGAACGAGTGAGTGAGTAAGAGTCTTCTCAACTTGAACATTTTATACTTTATTACGCTCATATTCTCACTAGACATGAAAATGAAGTTTCGTCTTGAATGTAAAATTGGGATAACAAAGCAAGCGATAGCCTTTTGTTCACATGTTGAACCAACCAAATGTTACAGTGAGGGGGTTTATTCATGTCCCCTATGGGTCAACAGATGATTCTTGATAGTCTACTGCCGTTCCCACATTCTAGGTGTGAAATGTCTTTACATCTTACTGAAATTGGAAAGAATGATCTCTATGATAATTAAAGGGATAGTTCACCCAAAAATGAAAATTTGATGTTTATTTGCTTACCCCCAGGGCATCCAAGATGTAG
>JAUMHQ010000070.1:14755928-14770595 GCA_032361165.1 Enteromius paludinosus
GATCACTTCTGGCGTTCGCGCGCATGCGTATTCGGCGTTTGCGTCTCCAAACCGCGAGATCACAACAGATCACTTCCGGGGTTTGCGCAGTCTACGCCAAAGCGCGTACACAGGGAAGCCTGAGACAGTTTTGACATGGTTGTCTGTCAGAGGACATACAAATCAGGGATATCATGATAGCCAGTGATCTTAAGAGGACAGTAAGAGCTGAAGCATTAAGTTAAAGAGAATAGTGTTATATGGTGGTGGCAGGTACCGTCTGACCTTTTAAAATCTACTTGCCTTATGCATAAACCGATGCCATAACTGATGTGTGTGTGTGTGTGTGTGTGTGTGTGTGTGTGTGTTGGTCAGAGATTAAGAATGCCTGGATTACTAAGGAATCCAGCAGTAGGTGGTAGTAGATACATAAACATTACATCCTCCCATGCACACACACACTCTGGTTGTGGTTTGCTTCATTTAGGGTGTGTAATAAGCATGTCAAGAGGTCAGCAGGGGGCACATCCTGATTTTGCCAAGTACTACTGTATGTGTCCCTACAGTAGGTTAACATATTTTGTTGACCCTGGAACAACATTTTAATGCAAAAATATGGTCTTGACTATATCTCTACACTTAAACCTAACGTTACCCATGAGTAATGCCAAAAATCAGAGGAAATGATAGATGACTGACACTGCTGTACAAGCACCAAACACTGATTGAAAGCCTAAACTTCACAAAAACTATAAACTGTTTCTTTGAATCTAATTGGTCAATCACAATGTTGTCCCAGGGTCAATAAAGATATTGACCCAGGGACATGTTGCACTCGGCTAAATCAGGGTAGCGTTGCAGGGGTCATCCCAAACCTCTTTTGTGCGATCTGCATGTTAGCTCTGAACTGCTAAATGTGGACTGTGAGACATTTAGGTATTATAAACAATAACATCATGCCTTTCTGTAAAGCTTCTTTGAAACAACGTATATTATGAAAAACTATTTTCGTAAAATAGTTTTTCTCTTCTTTTACAACAGCAAAAAATATAATCAAAATCTGTATTTTTAAAGCATTATACATTTAATATACTATTAATTTGTAGGGGGAAATCACAAGTATACATACGTGGCAAAGAAAGACGTCGTGTGTTTGTGTACAGCGACACCTGCTGGTCAAATGAGAGATTCACTTTATGGCTCTACCCCTCCTTCTCCCACACACGTTTCTGAAAAAGATCATTAAATGTCTTTTGTGAGGCTCTCTCGCTTTCTCAAATCTGCATAAATCATAATCTTTTCATATTCAAATAAGGCCCGGTGGTCGTTAAACCCGTGAGGGGTTAATGATGATAGAAAACTCGTTAAGGCCAGGCCAATTAAACTGCAGGAGAGTCCCTGCAGAAGAGCTCTGTGTAAAAGAGGGCAATTAAAGACTAATTAGGAAGAATTCCTTTAATTAATTCCTAAAGGGTGGTTAGGCTATATGATGGTTACTGTTATATACATATACACATACAACTAAATAAATACTGTGTAGGCTATGTAAAAAAAAAAAAAAAAAAATGTACATGCTCATATCCCTCACCCAATTTTTGGGAACTGGGTCATCATCAAAGAGAAACTGGAGAAGAGACATTATGAACTATTCTCCTCAGGTCGTTAGAATTTACCGCCAGGGATTTTTTTTACTTTATAGCAGCTGCCCTGGCATGCTGTACAGACTGATATAGCCTACTGTATGTGCTAAATTAAGATTTAATAAGATGATTGTAGGGTGAGATAGCACAGCTGCCGGTGTGATAAATTCATTTTAAAACAGATTTGTCTGACTGAGACACTTCTTCATTACATGCAGCAGAAGTCCATAACTAGCTGCTGTTTTCCCTAGGCTAATTGAAATCAGTAGTTTTCCAAAAAATTACTTAGATCCTGCTGACAGTGAACGTCTAATAAAAGACATCCAAACACAGAATGAAAATGTATTTAAACTGTGTTTAAAAGTTCGATGGAAATGTTTAAAAAACAGAAACGTGAAAAGTTAACTTTAGACATAGGCAACAATGATGCCACTTTTTAAAAACATTTTTATTAATCAACAAACTAATTCTATGCTCCCTCAAGTGGTTATAAAGGGTATTGCTGAAATAGGCCTACATAGTTTGAGCATATCGAAATCAAAACTTGATTATAAAATAGGAGCAAAAACATTTGAGTATTCTGAGTAGGCCTGCATGTGACCTTTTGTGGTCTTGAAAGCTTTTGTTTATGTTTTTTTCTGTAAAACGTGAAAATAGTGGTATATGTAAAATATGGATATCTGAGTGTGACATATATCGTTTTTGTTATCTCAGTGAGTGCGCAATGTGACATATTTGTGCTGAAATCATGAAATTATTTATTGTAAAGACAGTGATTTACATCGTAACACTGCATGATTATGTGGTCAGGTAATAATTGGCTTCTGCGTAAAAGCCTGACCGTAATACTGCATTTTGAAGTCCAGACAATTTAAAATCCTACTTAAAAGACACTTCTCTGTTCACACACACTATTAAGTTAATCCATATCCAGACATGCAGACACACACACACACACACGTTCTGAAGTCAAAACAGCTGCTCTATTATTGCAGGATCCACCTTCACAGATCTCTCTAAGCACAGAGAGACGCTGCGTCTGTTATCGAAGGTTTTAATGAATGATACTGTAGTTCAGTGGATGTATAGGTGGTGAGTGTGTGTCTTTGATGCAGTGTTGGAGACATCATGTCTGGCAGTGTTTAAGAGCAGTAATGCCCAGGTAAAGGTTGAATCAGCGTCATCCACCTGTCCTGTGTGTGGGCTTGTCATCTATCAGCCTAAAAGAAAAGCAAATGATCCCCTGCAAAGCCCTGGACAATAATAAAAAACATATTGGTTTATATCAGTGGTTTTCTAATCATAGTTTTTGCAGGGCGGTTTTGATAGGTAAGAGGGGATAAAAACAATACTAAATGCAAATAATAAAATGACAGTAAGCATGTAATCATGCTTGGTACACAATGACAAAATAAGGCTTATTATCTTTTAAAAGAAAACAGAGAACACTCTTTCAGACTTTTTAAT
This sequence comes from Enteromius paludinosus, assembly GCA_032361165.1. Taxonomy (NCBI): domain Eukaryota; kingdom Metazoa; phylum Chordata; class Actinopteri; order Cypriniformes; family Cyprinidae; genus Enteromius; species Enteromius paludinosus. The sequence continues at coordinate 14,759,015 of JAUMHQ010000070.1, forward strand.
TAAACCTTTCGTGTTTAATTCAATGTAATACTGAGTGTTTTATTATTATTATTATTATTATTATTTGTGAAAAATAGTTAAATTGTTAAAAAATAATTAACCCAAAATAGTCTAAAAATAATTAAAAGTAAATCCTACAACATTGTAATATGAAAAAATTATATTCCATGTACATTTCATGTTTATCTTAAGACATTTGTGTTGACATTTTAAAATGATGTGCAAAGAGAAATTTAGGTCTTGAAATACTGTTTTATATGAATAGAAATGCACAGAATATAACATTAATAGAGCAAGAAATGTAGAAACAAATGGTGTTTTTAAAAAGCTGTGATGAAAGCAAGGAACATCATATTATATCTTCCGGATGAATGATGCATTTATGATATTTATATCAAAACATCAATATGTTTTCCAGTATACACTAAATGAAAGTATGTGGACTCCTGACACCACACCCATTCGTGCTTGCTGAACATTTTAATTCAAAATTATCATCCTGAAACCATCATTTTGCTTCTATAACAGCTTCCTCGCTTCTGGGAAGGCTTTTCACTGCATGTCAGAACACAGCTGTGGGTTTGCTACCATTCAAACAAGAGCATCAGGGAGATTAGGTAGTGATGTTGGGACGATGAGACCTGGTTCACACTTTTCACGGGGATTCAGGTCAAAGTTCTTCCATGCCAGATTCTTTAAATAATTTCTTTATGGATCATGCTTGGGGCACTGACGAAATTAACCCTCCGTGAACTGTTAGCGAGGTAGCAGGTTATTTCAATCATGACATCATAGCGTAAGTTGCCACAAAATCAGAAAAGGATCAATCACAGACCGGCATGTTTATCTTCCAAGAGACAAAACGCTCCTGGGAGCTTCTGAAATACAAACCACCATGAATTTGAGCAGCTCCAAAGAACTGAGGCGTCAAAGACAAACAGATCAGGCTCCTTAAACTCTTAACTGTCAACAAAGTTGACTCCATTCAGAACAGAATCCAGAATTCGGAGTTGTGATGTCACAAAGAGCCCTCGGAGAACTCTGGAGTGTTCTGTGCTTACAGTAAACAAAGATAAGAGCCATTCTCATCTTCTCTTGACTGAAGTTTTCCTCTTTTCTGATCTGCTTTGATTGATAAGATCTGCCCAGGCATTACTTTTGGCATTAGGACAAATGTTAATGTGCACTTTGTAGTCTTCTTTACATGTAAAGGCCAGACTTCCCTGCTCTTTGACGCTCTCTGTCTCCTTTTCCAGAGAAATTAATACCAGAAACGTGCAGATGAAAGGATTATTGCCCCACATGTAAAGAAAATGCCCTCCAACATCGTGTCAAGGTTTAGGAATCAGTATCATTCATGCAAAAACTTGGAATGTGATTTGGCATGGGATTGTACAGGCTGAGATTTACCATGGAACAGAGAGAGTGATATGACCTTGACTCTCTGTGTGTGTGTGTGTGTCTTCCTGTGCTGCTAAACTGAGCTGTGAAGTGTTTGGAACAAAAAGGAATGTCTGTGGAATTCCCCTCGATTCCCCCACATCGTGTAGTAGGTCTTTCTTTGACAGATTTTTCTACAATGAGGTCTGTCAGTGAGTTTTCCCCTTATTCCCTTCTATCACAGGAAATGTTACCTCATAAAGATAAATACCTTTATGTGCGAAACACAATTGCACAGGATCTTTCCCTGCCCAAGAACAGTTCCAACAGTTCTCTTGTTCCTGTTCGAAAAAACATGACAAAACAGAGGAGTGTGCAAGAAGTCATTAAAGAAAATCCTAACATGTCTTAACAAGAGAGAAAAACATGTTCAAACCTCGTGTAATAAGTGAAAGTACATGCCTCTGAATAACACTGTATGGCTAAAGAGGGACTTAATTTGGTATAAGGTTTTCTCTAAAAGAGTATTTATTAAGATAGGCTATAGTTATATAACAACAAATGTGATATTGCAGCATGTCTTTCCGTAATATTCTCATTCATACTTTTCCGTACAATCTGACAGTTTGTGGACCATCATGCATCCTACATTTTTTTCTAAAAATCTTGTTTTTCTTAGAAATCACATTTTACACATTCACAAGAAATCCCACATGAGATTTAATTGGATGTACTTTGTCTGTTTTTCAAACGTAACCAAAGCAGAATTTGCGTCTAGAGCAACACAGAAAGAATCAATAAGCGTTTTAAACAAATAACTTGAATAATTTAATGACTCTCTCAAGAATAGCCACTTTGTAAAATAAATAAATAAGTCGAAATAGCTACATAAATAGCCACAAAATAAATATAGCTACATCAAAATCAGAAGTAGTAGGTAATCTGGGAATTTGGACAGTCCAAATTGTTTGCCGTTCTATTTTTCTCACTGGCTAATATATGGTACGCTTTCAGAAATAAAGGTACAAAAGCTGTCAAAGGGGTGGTACCTTTTCAAAAGGTACACTTTAGTACCTATAAGGTTCAAATATGTACACATTTAGTACTAATATGTACCTTTAAAGTACCAAAATGGAGCCTTTAGGTACCGCCCTGGTGACAGCTTTTGTACCTTTATTTCTGAGAGTGTATGGAAGTAGGCATATTTGGACACAGTGTCTCTGTTTTTTTAACAACCTGCTTGAGTGAATAAATAATAATTTTATTCTTGAATAAACCAGTATTTTAAATGTATTAAATAAATGATTCAAAGACTTATAAAGCCACCTTCTGATGTAACCCGGAGAAAGAGTCAAACAGTTTTGATTCAATAGAATATTTGAAGACATGTACATTTTTAGCATTTTCATCTATTTAATTAAATTTTAAGATATAATTTATTTAATATGTTTATATTCTCAGACCCTCTTGGAAGTTTGATAAGAAATGCTGTATGTACATAATATATTAAACAAACACACATTAGAGAATATTCTCATGTGTAGAAGGTCACATTCACACACAAGGGGTCCTTAGGGATTTCTCTGAGAAACACATAATCCATGCTAAACCAGCCCTGCCTATCTCCTTCTATTCAGCACTGTATATAAGCAACACAATGTCTCATTGTGTGTGCATGTGTGTGTGTGTGTGTGTGTACTCCTCCCTCTCTTACAGCACACTAATGCAATGAATGATTGGCACAGCTGACTGAGCTGATAACAGCTCCATCCTCTACATACCCACCCACTGCTAGGCACGCACATACCCGCTTGAGGTTAACCCTCATGGGCTACAGACCTATACTCTGCCATGGCATCTTTTCCCAGAAGCCTGGATCAAAACCACAGCTGGGCTTCAAAAACTGGCCTATGTGCTGTGGTGGGGTTACATAGCTGTCTAATTACCAGTAGTTTACAGCTGGATATGTGAAAAAAAAAGATAAATAAATACAATTTTGACAAATTCAGCAAGGCTACTGGAGTAAGTAGCCTACTGGACTATATTACTGTCATTTCTGTTTGGTGCAACGGTGCCAGTAGTCACAGAAATAACCATCAAAATAAAATTAGGTTATTATGCTAAGTTAATTAGTGAATTAATTGGCAGTTTATTAATATGATAATAGGTCTATTTCTATGATACTTTCATACTACATCTCTTTTTTGAAAGGATATTCTCTCTTTTTTTTCAGCTCCATGCATGTGGTTGTGGACCAAGAATTATGCTACCGTGAAAGAGCTATAAAGACTGTACGTTAATATTTTATATTTTATCTACGCTATTTTATCTGTGTAGTAAGTAAACCATCAGACACAATCGCGATGCTTGTCCCGCCCTCGCCGTTTTAGGATTGGTGCACTGTTTCTGACATTGATAAGCACCACTGTGTGCCGGATTTTTTAACGTTACGTGGTGGTGCAACAGCTTTATCTATGCATGCTTAATTAAAACATGAAAAAGCATCCCAGTTGAACCCTAAAACGCGGTATTTGTGAAGCAGAGATTAAGACAAATATTTTCTGTGAGTGTTACAGGACATGTAAGTACAATTCAAGATAAGTATGTCCTGCTTTTTCTATGAGAGCGTAACCCACAGCTGTGAACAAATACAAAATGTAAAACTCGAGAGTAGGTAATGGGATCTACGCAGTTTTATTGCAGTAACACTTTTAAGAAGCTAAAGTAAATTTTCGATGATCACTCAGAACAGGGCAAGTTGAGGTGAGCTGTAAGCTCTTCTGAAGATGACATATTCCGGGTAACTCATTGACATATCGCACCCCTTCAGTGACCCTGAAGAGGTGCAGAGTGCACTCACTGAGGGAATCTGTATTAGCTGTAATTGGAGTCTGACTTGAGGTCAGAGGTTAAGCACTCTCACACTCCATCACTGACATTTATAAACCTGAGACAGAATTTCACACCTCCCAGTGACACACCTGCTCTCTGCACCTCTGTTCCTCTCTGCTTCTTCAAGATCAAGTGGAAGGAGAGAGAATGAGATAAAGAAAGAGCAAATGCATTTATGGTGACCATAGATTTGGCCACTTAAGATGTACTTAACCCGATAAAGACTGACACACTGACAAAAACAAACATAAAAACCTTTTATGGACCCTCTACACAATACTGTAATAAAGTTTTTCAGCATTGTAATTCCTCAAAAAACAAAAAAACATTTATAACACTATACTTTGCATCAAATTATGAAAGGATGTTTCTAAATCAGCATCTGTCTGGAGGGATGGTGAATTTTTCTTACTGCTGTTATCAGTCTCTCTCCATTTAAATTTTTTTTTGAAAGTCATGAAAAGAGTTTTTCTTTTGCTATTTGAGCAAATGGGAATGCTTTCAAAGTTTACCCAACTTTGATGGCTCTTGCTGCTTATTGCACAAAAATAGGTTTTAATTTCTGAGCGTTTATAATGTTATTCAATGAGAAATGTATAACAGTTTAACAGGTTTGCATCAAATATATGTACATTTCAGTTGTTGCTTACTCTCTCGCTCCCTCTCTCTCTTCCTAATCGAAAAATTGGACAAGAAAGCCATCTCATGTCATATTCCCTGCTGGGAAATTCTGAAATAATTTTCATACCAGAGTTTGTGAATTAGGCAAGTCATAAACTTTAAACATGGTGCAGGGGACAACCATTGCTGCTGATCAGTGCTGTTCTCACTACAACTAGCCTACATCCCTTCGTCTGGTTACTAAAGTCGTGTATTAATTGGCCAGATATGAAGGATCATTCAAAGCATGTACAGCATGGTTGGGGTGTCAGACTCAGTTCCTGGAGGTTCACAGCCCTGCAGAGTTCAACCCTAAGCACCTGATCCAGCTAATCAATCCTCCAGGTTTGTTATAGGGTTGGAACTAAACTCTGCAGGTCTGCGGCCCTCCAGGAACTTGAGTTTGACAACCCTGCTGTAGGCTTTTTAGAGTCACTGCATGCATGAACGTTTTTTAATATGTGAGTCTGTAATGTTTTATCTTATCCTGCAACCAGACAAATCAATCAACAACACTGTATCCAAACTACAGCTTTATTTTTAACTGCAGGCCAAACCTCAGCTGTTATAATGAAGCTACAATGGCGGCGATGATAACATAAACACTTCAATTAGTCATACCCTTATAACCAAATGACATGTGCTTCTATGGTGTAGATATTATTCCACGTGCATTCCAAGTTTCCCACCCTCTCCCCAAACTGTATACATGTTGTATGAGTTCAACAGAATGCAGGTGCCTTTCTTTCTATCACAGCCACAGTGTGTCACATCCTCAGAGTGCAGCAGGCATTGTTAACATCTGATTCCTCTGTATGCAGCTCTCGGGCTGACTTCCTCTCTTTATTCTGACTATGGACCGGCACTAGAGGAACTCAGGATGGAGTCTGACGGCTAGATTAGGAATATAGCGTCACCCATTTCCTAATAAATGAGACAGCGAGAGTAGAGACAGATGTAGAAAGACTATAACAAATAGCAGGACGTGACACAGCTGTACAGTAAATCTGTGATATCATCTGGTTTAGTCTATTATTAACAAACTCTTTTAGTTTTGCCTTTACTAAAGAGCAAAAGTTCAGGTATGGTATCATTGCTGAGGGGTGGGAAGACATGGGAAAAACAACAACCCCCCCCCCCCCCCACGCTGTTCCCACGCTGTTTTATCAGGCACAGTAGTAACTTCACATAATAAAGAGATGCGAGAATGATATGGGCAAGTGCTTAATTGAATGTAAACACACAAAAACAGACTTTTTTGGTTTTTACTATATTCATGAGAACATCTCAAAAACAAGATTCATCTGTTTTTTTGTGACTATTTCAATTTGTTATAATCTTTGTGAAGTTGTTCAGCATATAGTCATTGGATTATGTTGAACTAAAAACATCAACAACAACAAAAAATATAAAAAGCGTACAAAAAAAAGAGTGAATGACTTCTTATTGAAGTATTCAGGAGGAATCTTGGTAATACTGTACCTGAAAACTGAAATAAGCCAGTAATTGATCACTAGAGGGCGCTCTGTATCTGTTACCCACAATCATTCACCCGTGCCTTGATTTAAGTGTATATCTGGATTGTGAAAGAGTACAAACAGGGCAAAATGCTACCCCAAATTTTTTTTTTTTATAAGCGTTTATAGAATGTCAACCAGTAAGTATAAAACCATTCAGTTGTTTAATATTTTTAGAATCGAAAAGTGTTTCTGTTGTGAAAGATAAAAACTTTTCAATAATAGTCTAACAGTTTTTTGTTGTCGTTTTAAAAGCTTTCCCTTTACTCAACAAACTTAAGTCAATAAGCCTGTCAGATCTATAATTTATAGGAAAGCCCCGCCCTCTTATTGTGCTATTGGCTGACGCAGGCGTTCTACTCCAACTGATGGCTTGCCAATGGTGTATTGAACTGTCAATCAAGCCCGTTCATGCGGCTGGTAGAGTTGACTGATATAGTGAGAGCACCGCGCTGGAGGAGCGAGTGGATGTATGTGTGTGACTTTCATCTCATCTTCTGGAGATCTTGCGCAGAAAGGAATCACTTTGAATGGCTGGATTTTTGTGGATAATGATGCATATGTGTATTTTCTTTTTTTAATCATGTCGTATTAACTTCATAGGAGTCATGCATAACTATTTTGGAGCTTGTTTCTCAGTAGTGCTCTTAATTTTGACGTTTTGGACTGAGGTGAGTTAAACTTCCTTATGCCTTTTTTAAAGTCTAGTTGTGAAGTCAAAGATTAAACAGCACTGAGCTGCAACTCATTCATTTTTGTTAAATTAGATTTTGGGATTCTTGTCTCAATAGAATTATCCTGCTGTCAGTGGAATCATGTGATCCTTAAACTTTGAAGGCGTTTTAAAAGCAGTCCGCGTGCACTGTAATGCATATTCAATGAAACTTTAAACATTAATACAGTGCATATTTCATTATTGCACGAACGTGCTGCGAGTTAATTTGACGGGTATGTTTGCAATACCTGCGTATACTCATGAAAATCACTCTTTAACACAAAAGTAAGTTCACTGTATCCGCTATATTGTGTTATATGTATATACTGCTGCGTGTTCTGTCTTGCATTTTAATGGGAGCAAGGCAAATTAGTCCGTGCAGCTTCACAAAGCCAAACTATTTGCATCTCATATTTTAACTGCTGTTTATGTTATATTTAGGTGTGCCAGTCGTCGGGTTATTTGGAGCTCCAGTTGATCAGCGTGGAGAATGACAAGGGTGAGCTCGCGAATGGAAACTGCTGTGACGGCGCACGGAGCGCGCAAAACGGTTTGTGCGAGCAGGACGAATGTGACACGTACTTAAGAGTGTGTCTAAAGGAATACCAAGTGGAGGTCACCACATCTGGCTTTTGTACGTACGGCACCGGCAGCTCGAGCGTGATTGGAGGGAATACGTTTCAGTTGAAAGGATTCAATGGAAACCCAAACAAGGGCAATGACCTCGGGACCGTTATCATCCCCTTTCTGTTCGCCTGGCCGGTAGGTGTTCACCGATACCCTCTTTCATAAGCCCTTCAACAACAAACAAACCGTTTTTGGGAGCATTTTCGATATAGTTGTCTTCATATAGGCTATACGCTGTGAAAAAAAAATGAACTTGAATTGCCAAAACGTAATACTGCTAATTTTAACTTTAGCTAAAAGTAGCTAAACTTAAGGTTGCACGTTTTTATAGCTTTTTCCATACTAGCTTTAAAATTGAAAACATGCCTACAGTATATGACATTTGGAGAGTATCAAATCAAAGCCCCGGTTATGTTGAGGATTTCTTTCTATAGCCTGTCACATATTATCCTGCTTAAGGTGGAATCAAATGATTATCTGGTCTAAGATTATTATTTAAAAATATAAGGCTGTACTCAAAACTTTTAGCCAGCCTGACCAGCATACTATTGGTTTGTTGTCAGTCCAAGATGGTTTGCTATAGCTTGTACCAGCTAACAACCAGTTTAGTCCAGCTGGAAACCACCTTGTTCCAAAACTTGTTTCCAGCAGATGGTCAAGACGCACAAGTGGAAATGAAGCTACTTGGTCTTAACAACAGCAACTGGTAGCCTACGCTTTAAACACTCATTGCAAAGCAAATGTTTGACTCGGTGGAAAGAGGAGCGCTCGGTGGTCACTGGCGTTAATCGTACAGATGATGAGTAGAGCGTCTCCGGTTACGGCGCGCGTTTGGCTGCGCGAGCGGCTGCTGGTGCGTGTCTCTCGCGCGCGCGGAGTGTACAGTTACACGCTTAACTGATGGTGTCGTATTTATAGGACGTAGTGTGTTTTACTTCATGGCATGCGGATTAGGCTGCAAGAAGTCCATGGATTGAGGAGTTCAGAAGGAAGATGATCAAAAGACATCAGTCTATCTACTTGTCTATCTACCTCAACTTTTAAAATTGTGTTTTTTTAATTGCTCTTTTACAGTATTGACATATTTTTTTCCATCCTTTCTGAATCGATCTATCTATGTTGGTCTAGCTGAAAAGTGCCACTTTTTTGCTCCTTTTTCAGCAATGACAAAGTAATCACTGCAATTGATTTGACAGTAGTAAGGAACCATTACCGAACATGTCACTTTCTCAGCAAATTAACTCGATTTACACAAGACAGAGTTCTTGACTAGAGCTGGCATGCTCATGGAGTGATATCACAACCAGAGAGATAGAGAAGAGAAAGAGAGAGGCAGTGGGAGTTGTCTACACGATCATGTTTCAGATAGCAGCATTGTCGCTAAATAGACCAGAACAGATAGTTTGTAAGATAACGCAAGGCACATTACTGTGGGTAAAACATTTAACTCAAACCACACAGTGCTTACCTGTGTGTGAGTTGGTTGTTGTTTTATTAAACCTGGTAAATATGTTTTGTAAGTAGTAAAAAACGCTGAATCACTGCGTTTGAGTCTTGATTGCTTCCAGCTTTTGGCTGTGGTGATAACAGTAGCGCTGTGGTGAAAGCTGCCTGTGTTCTTCTGTTATGTACACACATCTTTGTTTTAAGCACACAGTAATTGCTCAATTAAAGATAAAATCATGTACATCATGCATTATCATTACTATATCTCAGAGATGGTTCTTCAGTGTTGATCTTGAAGAATCTGACCAAGACTGAACTTGAGACTACTTACAGATTGTTCAATTATGGGCTTGTTTAAGGGAGCAGCTTAAGATCACTGCAGAATCAACTTTAAATGTCATTTTACAGGGCACTGCAACAACTTACTCCATCTTTCCATTTTCATACACCCATCCATTCTGAATTTATCTATCTATCCATATTTGTTGACTTAATGGCCTTTCTGGTATTTAAGGCATGTATTGGAACGTATGTTTTTACATGCAGCATTAAACATGGTTTCACTATTCATTTTAGGACTGTTTTACAGGTGCAAATTCTACTTTTTGAGTTTAGTTAGGTCTAGTCTGTATCTCAGAACCGTTATCTGGTCATCAGCCTGTGAACAGATTCATAAGTGCTGTTTAAACAGCTGTGCAGGTGAGTCATTGGAGAAACTGGTTTCACATTCAGATGGTGTCTTCCTTGCTGTAAGACTGAAGTAGAGATATTTGCAGTCTTATGTTAATATTGATCAAGACAGCCCATAGTAGGAAGGAAATCCTCCTGCTGTGATTTTTGGAACTGGCAACCCACAAAAACAAACACTTTTGCTAATGGGAGCTAATGTTCTCTGCTGCATGTGCATGTTTAATGAATGGAAGTGATGGTAGACAATATACTTTTGGATACACAATTGCTTGTGTCGTTGGACTCGGTGCATCATCAGTGTTATAGCTGAACATCAGCCAATCTGCCAAGACACTTACATCTCCTGTTGTCTATAGTTTCTTAGCGAATCGGGTGTGCCAGTGGAAGAACGCAGTTTACGGAAGGTGATGTTTATGAGCCTTATATGTCCTGCTGTGCCTGAAGTCCTACAGCTGGGATATCTTTGATACTCTTCCAGCATACCATCTTTTGTTTTTGGATGAAAATCCCACTGAGCGCACATACACGCACACCACAATATTAGTAAGAGCTCAACAAGTCCATGTTCTCTTTCACGATAAGTTCTCAGACTTAATCTAAACTCTATATACACAGTTAAGGAAAGAGATCTTTTTACAAACCAAACAGAAAGATACAATAGCAATGTAAGATAACACTAGCTCTTTCTAAAACAGTCAGGGTATCTGGCATGTTTTGAGAAATGACTCTTAAATTATTGTATCTTTGCCATTTCTGTCTCTGTTTTAAATCATATATATATATATATATAGACCTGCCAAGATGCAAGGGAGATTGATTCACATTAAAAGTTTTACTAAAAAAGAGAGGGATGCTAGTGACAGACAAACCTGACTCCTTTATTCTTTACGACTAAAACAGTTATGAGGGCCTCTCTATTTGATCTGCTTTACTCTTTCCGTTTATTTCTTTATTTTCACTTCTTTCCTGTCCTCCTTTCACCCCATCCTGCTTTCCTTAAATCTTGGATGAGTGTTGGGTCTCTTGTTTCACGACTGTTTCTCTCTCCTCTTTTCTGTGAGCGTTTCTGTATAGTTGACTGCACATTAGATCACATGTGTTTTGAGGCAAACCATCTTTGTGTTTTTCAACTGGCCTGCGATGTCATCTGCTGGTAACAGGAGTGATAACAGTTGATGTTTTACAGTTATTAATGCAAACATGTTCCCCTAGTCTTCAGAAGCTTATTTTTGGTGCAGTTGCACGTTCATGTTATTTTGAATATTCTTCACGATTGTTGTTCTATTACTTAGCAGAAATATTGCTAGTTATGATTATTAAGTAATAAATATATCGAAGATATGGCTATCTATCATATTGCTGTTGCTCTAGTTTTGTTAGCCACCCATGATACCAATTTATTAAAATGATGTTACTATGTTAAAGAACTCATTGTTAAAGATTAAACCTTAAAGATTCTGTTAGTATTTACTATTTACCTTGATGTCATTCCAAAACCTGCTTGACTTTTTTGACCCTTTCAAGCTCCAATATGAGAATTAATGTAACTTAAAGGTGCCTTAGAATGGAAAACTGAGTTTACCTTGGCATGGTTGAATAATAACGGTTCAGTACATGGACATAACATACTGTGAGTCTCAAACACCATCGTTTC
>JAUMHQ010000070.1:14797450-14807594 GCA_032361165.1 Enteromius paludinosus
TTTACCATCCAACCTGACAGAACTGGAGAGGATCTGCATGGAGGAATGGCAGAGGATCCCCAAATCCAGGTGTGAAAAACATGTTGTTTCCCAAAAAGACTCGTGGCTGTAGTCGATCAAAAGGGTGCTTTTACTAAATACTGAGCAAGTCTGAATACTTAGGACCATGTGATATTTCAGTTTTCTTTTTTAAAAAAATCTGCAGAAATGTCAACAATTCAGTGTTTTTCTGTCAATATGGGGTGCTGTGTGTACATTAATGAGTAAAAGATTAAATGATTTTAGTAAATGGCTGCAATATAAAAAAAATTTAAAGGGGGTCTGAATACTTTCCGTACCCACTGTATGTTGCTTTCTTACAATCAGCTGCAAGCTTGCAATTCTTTCTACTGTAGTTAAAACCAAATGAATTGAGGTCCTCATAATTTTTTCTTTTTCAATGAGCCATTTCACTTAGGAAGAAAGATCCAATGCTGCTTTCTAATACATTCAGACTAACACTCTACTTCTATCACTCACTCAATCTCAGATATAGATGAGTGTCAGTCCTCTCCCTGTTCATATGGAGCCACATGTGTTGATGAGATTAATGGATATCGCTGTCTTTGCCCCATGGGACGAGCTGGACCGCGCTGCCAGGAGTGTGAGTTCCCACTGACAGACCACCCTACTTGTTTGCATTATGAGAAATGAAGTGTTGCAAATCTTTGCTGTCTACTCATGTCGTGTGAGCCCACCTTAACTTCAGCCAAACAAAACTGGACCAGACTAAATTGCCTGTTTCAGCGGCTTTCAACATGGGTCTGTGGTGGTACTGCACAACTTTTGTGTGGAAACAAAATAAAATGCTATTTTAGCATTATTTATTGAAATTATTGACTATTTATTTATTGAAATTATGGTATGACATATTATTATTTAATACATATTATAATAAGACAGGCTTAGAATGAAACACTTAGTTACGTACAATATATAATTATTTTCTCTTTCAATATATATTTTAAAATTAATTTCTCCATTGGCAAAGCTGAAACCAGTCACATGATGAAATAATTATTTTTGCTTTTTGTCCATTTGTGGAAATCCTAATGAATTTGGATTTTTGATTAATAGAAAGTTTAAAAGCACAGCATTTATTTTTGAATATAATAAATGTCTTTACTGTCACTTTTGATGTTAATGTATCCCTGGTGTATAAAAGTACCAATTAAAATGTCTTAATAACTCCAAACTACTATAATGTTCATGATCTCTCTTTTTTCTTTCTCTTCATCTGTAGTTATTGGTGTCGGAAAGGCATGCGATCGCTCTGGGGTGCAGGCTAATCATGGTGATCGCTGGGAGGATGGCTGCAATAGCTGTCAGTGCATGAACGGAAACATCAGATGCACTAAAGTGAGTTCAACCAGCTACTGTATCAATCAATTAGCAGTTACAGTATCTGCATTGCAATTTGTTATTATTATTTATTTTTATCTTCATGTAGATATAAATACTTCATTAAAATCTTTTTTTGTTCTGACCACAGGTGCATTGTGGTCGTCAGCCCTGCTTGTTGCAGTCAGACTCTGGTGAGCCACAGCGCCCCCTGTGTCCACTAGGACAGGAGTGCGTAGAACATAATTTCCTGTCTTGTCTTCGTCCTCCATGCAATCATCTGGGTATATGCTCCACTCGTAAACGTCTACAGGCCATCGGCACTCTGTGCCTGCCCAACAACAGTTACTTAGATGACAGCTGTGCTCGTGTTACCCTTGTATTTGACTCTGATACTGTCCCACAGGTAAGAGTTTTTCTTTTAGTACATGCTGAAAGTGCTGAACATCGGATGAAACAGCTCTATATCGCAGACACGCTTGATTTTTCCATTTAAAACTGTTTTGGGTTTGTTTAACAGGGCACAACTCCTGAAGGAGTCTGCACAGAGCTAACGTATCTGCCAATCACACGAACCCTGGCCAAAGACCACACCCTTTCCATTCTTTGCGACCAATCACCTGCCTGCCAAAATGCAGTGGAGGTTGCTATGGTGAGCTCACTTTCTTTAATCATCCGTTGTTAATCCTATAAAATTACCTCATCTGCTTTAAACAATCCGCGTCTGCTTGGTACTTGTGTTCAGTCTCAGATCTTGATGTGTCATATAAAAACACTGTTAAAAAGACAGAACATAAAAGAAGGTTAATGATGATTTAACCGTTTCTTGTTACTGTACTTCAAGTTGTCCGTTCATTATTTATTAGAAGCTGTTTTCAAATGCCAACAAATACAAACTTTATACTTGGAAAGTGGGCCTTGAAGAAAATACCAAGTTTCCTGCTGCTAAACACAACTGTGGCAACATTTATGTGTGTGCTTATCTCATAAAAGCAATTACTCTAATATAACTTGGAGGCAGCGTAAAACAGTGTGCATCAAAATACAGTTTTTTTTCATTCAATAACACGCTCTTCCTGAAACCATCACATCTGTTTTCCTTAACTTCGGAGTGTTTATTTCTTTCTTTCCATCTCATCTGTCCTTTGAAACATTTCCCGGCCTTTCTTCCAGTTTGCACTTCTTCTTCAGAAAAAAGGCCCTTTAAATCAGAGTCAAACCGCTTCCAAAGAGAGCTTGTAAAATGCGACTCTTTTGATCTTTTTGAGAGTTCTTTTGTGACTTATTTTCGTTCAGTTCTCTCATCTAAATGTCTCTTTCACGTCACAAATCCAGCTTTTCATCCATTAACCTCACCTGTCCTGCTGTGCACCCTCTCTTTCTCACTCTGAGACCATTGCTGTAGTAATGCAGACTCTTGGGGTCTGGTCCTCAACTTTAAGCCCTTAATGGCCAGAATCTTAGTTCTACTCTTTCTAGTGATGTTGTAAAGCTGTTAAGATTTATGTTGTAACACTGAAAGTTTTCAGGAAAAGGAGCAGCAACCTTTTATAGTGTGAGCCCTCATAAGGCTGTGCTTTGTGCTGATGTTATACGTAAGCTCAGTATTGGGACATCCCCGCGGTCTCCAGCATGGTTATACCCTGACTATTACCACAGACAAATTACATGTGGCTGTTCATGAAATTTAAGGGAAAGGTGAATAACTTGCCCAGTCATGTCTAACTTCTTTTATTTTTGATCTAGCTATTCATTTTTCCTTCCTCACTCTAAATTCCTTTCCTCCTATTTTGTGCTGTCTCTCTACCTCTGCCATTCCACTACGGCTCCATCATTTCTTCTTCTACTTTCTCTGACTGTACTTCTCTGTTTTTAGTTCCAGTTTGCTGGATTTCTTATGAAATCAAAGTGAATAAAGAAATATTATAATGTCACAATTTTATTTCCAGATTCGAATTTTCAAATTGATTTTCCTTTATTAGTGATCGTAACAGAACAGGGGCTTTCTCGTTGCTTGCTACACAATCAAATGTTTGTTTTATCTGTTATATTTGTGGTTAAACTTTTCCTTGATGTCGTCATTTTTATTCTTGTGCCTGCCTGTTTTAGTAGTTAGGTTGTTTGTCTCTCTTCGCTCCTAGTTTTTGGTTTTGTTCTGAAATTGTGTGCTGTCTTTTTGGGACCAAATGGAATTACATTGAATCTGTTGTTGTTGTTTTGGAGTTTTCCCACAAGTGATATAATTACAATATATGAACGCAAGATTAACATCAGGACAAATTTTCATTTGCTGTTTTTCATTCCTTTGATTTCCGCAGTCATATGAGCAAAACACCATTGTTGAGGAACGGGCTCAGATACAGGATGTTGTCCGCTCCATCATTGATGTTCTGTCCAAACCTCACAACAGCACGTTACTCTTGGCTGTGAGAGAGGTCAGAGTTGACACTCAGGATCCACATCCCCAAGCCGGTGAGTCAGATGTGTCTCTATTAGACGTCATAACATAAATCCTTTAACATAATTCACTTTTGAAATATCATAATATAAAATATAGTTAATTTATAAAATTATTTAAATGTATATATTATAATAACAATCATAATAATTAAGGGTTTTGGGTTGGTAAGGTGTTTTCTTAATGTATTTTGTAAAAATGTAATTTATTCCTGTGAAAGCTGTCACATTTTCAGCAACTCAGACATCATTGTAACATGCAGATCTGATGCTGAATAATTTTGTTTTTATCACATTGAAAACAGCTCTTCTGCCTATTTTTGTTTTGAGGAAACTGAACAACATTTTCAAGATTTTGTTTGTTGAAAAGAAAGTTCAAAAGAACATTACTTATTCGAAATCCAAGTCTTTGCTGTCACTTTTAATCCAAGCGTTAATTTTTTTTTTTTTTAATCTTACTGACCCCAAATATTTTGAATAGTAGTGAGTATGTTTAACGTCTTTTTTTGTGACTCTTTCTACAGGTTACCTCATTCCGTTGCTGTGTGTGCTGTTTGTGGTATTATGGATCTCATGTGTCATCGTCTGTGTGTGGTGGTTCAGGAGACGGAGGAAAACGAGACAAAGAGAGGACACGCAGATGGAGGAGAGCATCAACAACCAGCGTGGGACACTACTGAGCACCCGCACGCCTCACAAAGACAACACCGACCCGCTGCAGGAGAACAAGAACCTGCTTTACCCTCTGGATCGGGTCGGAGATGGAGCCGAGCGAGAGGAAGAGGAGGAAGAAGGAGACGAAGAGAGCGACAGAGGGCTGGTTCTGCATAAGTGCTCATCTCTAGCGTACTCTAAAGGGGATGCAGTGTACACTATTCATACTACAACCCAAAATCAGCCAAACAGGACACACTACAGCAGAAAAGACAACCGCTGCAAGAACAATGTGAATGAGAGTTTAAGCGAGCACACGAAAGATCATTACGTATGAAAGAACCAGACAAACTGGACAAAAATATAAGTTTTTTGTTGTTGTTTTTCTGATCTGAAAGCTTCTTTTTTCATCATTGGGTAGTCAAACGAAACAGGGATTTGTGTCACAAAAATGCAGCGAATGAGACATTCAAAGAATGGTTTTCAAAATCCTTTTCTTTTGTTTACACTTGCACTCACTTTCCTTAACAAGAAGGACATTTTTACACAAAGCTGAATTTTAAGATTATGTCTGTGAACTGTGGCGCGACCTTTGACCCCTGGGGCTGAGGAGGAATCAGCGATAGGCAGCTTTAAAGGGTTTTTGATTATGTCCAGACCTGCCCAAAGTCAAGTGTTAGAAGCCGTTAAATCTTCCAGAGGTATATATACACAAGTGCCTCGTTGAACCTTCACGATAGCGCTTACCTTTTATATACATTTCGCATAATAATACACATATGTTGGTTCATGTTTTTGTTAACGAATGCTATTGATACACTTACTGTAAATGGGTAGTTCACCCAAAGGAAGATCCAGTCGTCGTTTACTCACCCTCATGTCATTACAAACCCATATCACTCTCTTCTTCTGTGTAAAATAAGTGACATAAGAGTGTAGGAAGTCACTCAAGAACTGGATCCTACAAGCTTTTTTCAAAAAGCATGCAAAAGCACCTTAGAAGTATCATAAAATCGGTATTGTATGTTTCGAAACAGGCCAAACTGTATGTCATTATTCACTAATAGCACTACTTTTGTTGTCAGTGAACTGATTCATTCAAAAGCTCCAACTCAAAAGAATCATTTGTTCATGAATCAAAAAATCTCTAACACTCACAACAAGACGATTAAAAGTGGATGTAAAGATATCACGTGAGTAATGTTTGTTCTTCAAACATATCTGACGCGTGAGAAGACTTTTTAAAGAGCTCACCTCGGCACTCGTCCATTTTTGTTACACAGAAAAGAAAAGAAAACAACATTTTGAACAGCATGAGGGTGAGTGAATGGAGACAAGTATCATTTTTCAGTGAACTAAGATACTGTTAAGTACAAAAGGTTTACTGTTTTATATTGAAATTCACCTTCTTTGGGAATTGGTACTCATAGTCCAGACAGTAAGAGAATTTGTTTTGGGGTTTTTTCAAGTGACAGCCGTATAAACAGAACAGTCATGATGTAAAGAATCAAGGGCCACTTCAGTCAGTGCATTATTGTGTTTCCGCAAAACACTTGGGTTTTTGGTCACACAGTAGGGGGCAATGATTTTAATTCTTTAATCACTTTGAGAAAAATATTCATATGTACAAATGTAAATAGTGAAAAAGACATAGCTGTGTATATTCGAGTTTAGTAAGTTATGTGATACCTTTTTGTCATTGTCGTTCTATTACTTTTTCTTATTCTCTCCTTTAGTTGCTCTCCTTTTTAACAGTGTCATTCCTTTTATTTATGTTGTCAGAAAATGTTTTGTATATGTAACATGGCCACAGGTTGGTAGTCTATCTGTGGAGGCTCTATAAAAAATACTTTGAACAATAGATGATCTATCTTCATGTTAGAATAGATTATCTGTGTTGTTTTTGTGACTTTCCTAAAGAATGTGGACTAAGGATCGGACACCATGCTGAAAGAATGTTTTGCCACTGATCAAATGCTGACTTCTTCTGAAGGCCTACCGTACTTCATTGGAAAAGACTCAAAGACGTAAAAGAAATATGCTGCATGTTCGAGTGGCACTTTGTTTCCTTGGAAAAGTCCAACACCTGCATTTTCAAGCCACTGTCAGTCAAGATATAGTTATGTGTTTATATTAATGTCCCAGACTGTCTGGTTTTTAAGTTGGATGGTGAAAGACTTTGGAAGATTTTTTTTTTTTTTTAATTCTTATTATTCTTAATGTTTTCAGAACATCATTGCTTTGTATTATTATGTTACAATTCAAAATGAACCACAAACGGACCAGAGTATTGACCCATGTCAAAGACAAGAAAACACTTCAGTTCAAAGTGTATCTTCTGTCTGAGTATTGTGTTAAATATCAGATTTTATATTTATAAAATGGTACTATATTACTATACTACCGTTTTTCAAAAGAACGCTATGAGTAAAGATTTATGTTATCAGAAATCTTCCCTTGTCTTGGGCGGCTGGGGTATTTTTCCCTCCTTTATTCATGAGCTGTTCTGTCATATTTGATTGGGGTCACATCAAATGCAATTAAGATTCTTGGAAGGTCAGAAAAATTGTATCAGTGCATGTTGCTTTGGCTGAATGAAGGGAACAATTTATGTTTTTTGTTTCATTGTTGTCTTTAGTGCACAGAAAAACATAATATAGTGATTGGATGATGCAAAATGTGACAGTAATTCAGACGAGTTTAGTTTAGCTTCTGAGTGATGTCAGATTTTCATTATTGTGATATTAGGGAATTGAAACACTCCCCTATCATGGGAAAACAAGTCATTTCTGGCTGTGATTAGTTCTACATGCACTGATGCTCATACTGAATCTGGCATTTCATTAGTTAAATCTGTTTGATTTTCCCAAGTATTTATTAAAGATTTTTGTACCTATATATGAGGTTTACACTTTTATTTCGTTAAGTCTTCATTTCGCTTGTTCGTACCAAAACACAAGCTCACGCTTCATCTGTCAGCTGCTGATATCATGCATGACAGGGAAATCCACAGAGCTGGAGAAGAATCTTCTGAGAGCTGAAGAGGTTTATAACAAGGGTTTTGTTTTGACTCAGTCAGAGTAACGATGTGTATCATCTCTCCTAAAGATTAACCTGCTCTAACTCATCCTGGGTCTCAGGGCTTTAATTTTTCCAAGGAAGAAAAAAGACACACCTACATAAAAAAATCCTTCATTTCTTTTCACAGCTATTCACCTTAGATTACCGGATCTTCCTGGAGGGTGAAAATGAGGGTGTAAAGTATTGGCAAGCAACCAGTAAAAATTTTTTTTTAAAGGCATCTGTATTCAGCACATAATAGAAGTTAGAAGTTTCTTGAACACCAAATTAGCATATTAAAATGATTTGACACTGATGACTGGAGCAATGCTGCTAAAAATAAAGCTTTGATATCAAAATAAGTGACCTTTTGGAATACAGTAGTCAACATCTGAAGTGGATCAAAAGAGTTCATCATATTTGTCCTAAGATATAGGTTTCGGGACAATTTTGATGAAAGGTTTTGATCCACTTCAAATGGTGAAACTGTCTGCAAGAATACAGTTTGTACTCTATATTTATTAAAATGCGTTTAAAAAATTAAAAAACGCTTTTGAATTGTGTAGTTCACCCAAAAATGATGTTATCATGGAAATAAGATGCTAGTTCATACCAGCTCATGCTAGTTTCACATAAAATGAAATTGACTGGGGTTGTTATGCTCTGAAATTGAATTACGATTTGAGAGCTGTTTTATTTTAATTTAACTCTTAATGAGCAAATAGTTTAAAACTACTCAAAATTAGATCCTTACTTATAGGGTCCTTCTATGAAGTCTTGATTTGGTTTTTGGTGTACTAATGCTTGATTCTTTAGTTTTTACATATAATATTGCAGCATCTCTCTTCCCAGTCTGTCTCAAATGCTCTATTTATTTACTGTTTCGATGAAACCTCTCCTTCCAAAACAAGAAATGTGTTTAGAGTGGTTACCTTGCCCAATGTGTAGTGATTGTTGAACCACTTAAAGCGTCCAGAAAATGTCTTTCTCTTAACACAACTGCGAGTTTCATCTGCTCAGCAGTAAATATTCATGATGACTCAAATATTGGCACACCTATTGGAGTTCAGTGCAAGCCCTGAGTTTGTTTGCGAACAAGAAGATTGTGCAGAAACTTTGCAAATGCAAATGCAAATTGCAGGCTTTTGGAGCCTGGGTGGAGGAAACAGCATCTGTTCAGCATGGCACCAACACGCTAAAGAAGCTCTTCTTCATCATCTTCTCTAGGTCTTGTTAGGTGGCCCGGTGCCCTTGGTCTGAACTCTGTGCTGAAATGACTTTATCCTGTAACATGTCTGTGGTAGTGGAAAGGTAGGAGTGTGTTTTTCTTGCCGTACTGTAATATATACTTCATGCGGACAGCAGGTGCTGGTAAGCTTACTGTACGAAAGGACAGTAAGTGCACTTGACTGCTAATGTCAACAGTAGTAGGTTTATGTAGGTACTTTGGAGTGTGAGCGAGCGAGCTTTGATTTGTTGGATGTTGGCTCCATGCTAAGCTGTAGTATTATTGCTGAGTCAGCAGTGGTATCTGATTCACAATCTGAGCTGCATGCACAGACATAAAGAAAAGAATTTAGCGAACACGTTTGTTATGCCAACAGAGGAAACTGCCAACAGGAATCTGGCATCTCAGTCTTCAGTACCTGAAACTTGAGGTACACCTCACATTCCTGTTTTATAAGCTCAGAGAGAATGACAAAGAGAGAGAGAGAGAGAGAGAGAGAGAAAAAGAAATCAGAAACTATGCTCAACAATGTTGAACAGCAGTAGTTGAGAGAACATTAATGTTAGGTTTTCATTGAGTCAACTGAAAGTGCTATAAAAGTCTATTACAAAAATATGACATTTAAGACATTAAAAATTCAAGGCAACATTATGCATTGTCTTAATAAGTGTCCTAACACTTTATCTTCTCATTTTCAATTTGTACGTTCACTATAATGATCACATACACATCAACAACAATATAAATAATATTACAAAAAAACTAAAAACTAAACAAAAAAATATATACAAGGAAAGCGTCTAAAAGCATAAACCCTCTCCAAATATCTCTGCATAATACTTCAATCAACAGGGATTTTCTGTTCTTCACAAGATAAAGGGATTTATGAAGTGATGCCAATTTAATTGAACAAGGGATAGGATGGGAAACAATTAGCCAATTTTTTGTGAATGAACGGAAATTGCATGGATATAGGGCATTCAAACAGATGTATTAATGTCTCCTCAACTTGTTTACAAAATGAACATGAGCTGTCAATGTCCAAATATTTGGAAAGATTAAAAGTGACAGGACGCATTTTATTTACAATTTTAAAATGCCTTACACCTGCCTTATTGGACATACCAGGGGCGTAGATTTAGGGTGGACGGTGGGGATGTGTCCCCACCAATATCATCCGACCATTGAAATGTCCCCACCAATAATTTACTCCACTTAAAAAAAAATCGCCGTCAACATTAAACTAGACACGCAGAAAGGGTTAAATCGCGTTCTCTCCTTGAGTCCACCCGCCCCCAAAACGCATATGAACATTTTGATTGGCTGAGCATTTCCCTGCTATCATGTGAGAGGCTGTGGCTGCGT
>JAUMHQ010000070.1:14808463-14838791 GCA_032361165.1 Enteromius paludinosus
AGTCTGTTGTCAATACCTTAAACCATTCACATGGTAAAACAAAATTTGCAGATCTAGATTTAGAATAAAAAAAAAAAATCTCTCCATACTAGAACAGTTTTTCTCCATTGCTAAGACACATTCCTGGAAAGCTGCTCTCTTTTTCTCGATTAAGCTACGATAGAAGCCATAAGGTCCCCACCAATGTCCAGAGCAAATCTACGCCCTTGGGACATACAATATATCCCAGGTAAAAGTCAGGCTCTTTTCCAGTATATAACGTCAATCAAGGATCTCCAACAGAACTTTCCTCTTGAAGAAATTTTCATTTTAAAGGTAGATTCATTAAGGGTAAATTAATTCAGGTGAAATTGCTTTAACAACCTCAGTAAACTCTTTTGGAGGAATTGGGAAACTATGTTAGTATGTCATGAATTGCTGATTTCAAAAAATATTTCAAATAACTGGTTTAAAAAAATAAAATAAGGATACAATTCAAAATAATATTAAACCATTTGGGGAAAAAATTATGATTTATTTCTGATGGTGATATCCCTGTTATTCCATAAAAATGTTCTATGGGGTGAAAAACTGTGAACATAGCAAAGTTTCCAAGCGAGGAGACACTGCTGATGAAATTTAGACAAAGTCGGTAGTTTAGAGTTTAGATAGATAGATTTCAAAATTCAGGAAAGGCTACAGTTTTATCAAAGATACAGTTAGGAATAAAATACCAAATGGATTTAGGATTAGCAAGACAATTTTTAAGCTTAATTTTAAAACAAGTTTAAGGAACTCCTTATATGGGCATTTATCCCGGAAGCACGCGCCCATACAGGCATGGATCAGAGAGAGACCATGAGCGCGATTGTGGGACTTGCTGGGTAAGAATGGCTCTAAAGAAGTATGTTTTTGTTTGCAAGGGAAACATAACTTCCTAACTTCGGCTTTTCAGCTTCCTAAAGAACCCAGCGTTCCGTGAATAGTGGGTGAATTTAGATTTTCCAGGGCAGCAACAAAGTTTCACGAGTGTGTTTGTTGACGAACGTTTTAAAAACCAGGCCCAGTTCGACACTGGATTCGCACATCTTTTGATGCTTCAAGATGGAGCGGTCCCAGCTATAAAAGATCCCGGGCATGATTTAAAACTACAGGTGGTAAGTTAAATGGCATCACGTGTCTGTGTTTTATTTGCGCAAGCATATTTATGATGTCACTGCATCCAGTTTGACATTAGGTGCGTTCGACATAATGCGGTGCCGCAAGAAATCGGCTGCCGCCTTTCCACTGCACACGACGAATGACAAGGGTCAGACCGGAAGTCGTTCATTTCCAATGGAGAGTAGTACGGGGGCTGCGTGTAGTTCCGATCATATGCGTATGCGGTCATTTCGGATCCGTTTCCAGCTGTGGATGCATTAAAATATTTGAACTTCTGCGGCTAGACCGTATGCGACCAGCCCGACCGGATGTGACATAATGTTATTTCAGTGATGTCCAATCAGGTCTGTTTGTGTGAGTTGAGAATTATTAACACCTTTTTTGTTAAGTTTTGTAAAAAAAAACTTTATATATAATAGAATAAGCTTCGCTCCCATGTTGAACCGTGCGACCAAAAACAAAATACGGTGCGACATTCCGACAGTCGTGTCCGAAAGTCTTTTTAGAAAGTCTGTTTAGTGTGCCATGTGCTTGTTTTTAATGTGCCATGTGCTTTTGCTCCTCTTGTGTCCGCCCATGTCCATATTTGGTATTTCCTATGTTCATGTGATTATAAGTTGATGTTCTCCCAGCTGTCTTCCCCATGTGTCCGTTGTTATGTCCTAATTAGTCTGTGCATTTAAGCGTCTGTGTTTCTACCCTCTGTCTCAGTCCTCAGTTTACTTTACTTTAATTATTAAAAGTTCCTGTTAATCTGCAAGATCCGTGTCTCATGTCATGATGTGTGAGTACCCGCATGACATTGGCATACAAACGTGGACAATGGGCAAACAAGCTTCAAATAAAAAGACGAACTAGCAAGTAGAAATAGCAAACTAATAAATGAGAAATTGTTCGAAAAAAAACAACAACTTTCAGCACAGTTCTTATTTGACCTGATCAAACATTTCCAGTCAATGCAAAGTAAACTGTTGACACTTTATTAGCCTGCGTTTTGAGGCTGTTTGATATTTTATTTTAAATAGAGCGGTACACTGAGTGATCCATGCTTGTTTTTTTTTTTTAATGCATTGGGAGACTAAAGATGAGTCAAAGCCTGGGTTTTTCTCATCTCAATACCTTAATTGTTTGTGGAAACAGCTGCTAAAAGACCCTCTGCGGGTTTGAGAATCCATGCTGGCATTGAACGCATCCCAGAATTCCACTTGCTCTCCACTGAACTTAATTCATCTAGTGCTGGCAAAAAAACCACAGGAGCTGCCAATCGAAACTCTTTAAACCAAATAACGAAATACAGGATAATTGTAAAATATCACCCATAAAGAACACCCTTTTCTGCTAGCACAATGAGTTGGGCATTTCAGGTGTAAGTTTCTGAGAAAGTTAATGGACAGTGATTGTATTATTACCACCTAATCATTAAATTCCTGCTCTGCATTCTTGGGCATGTTTTGATCTGCCCTATTACCTTGTCTCATATATGAAGAACCAAGCGAGTCTAGATCAAACATTTTTCAGGACTATTACAGAAGATGTCACCGACGTTTCTAGCATATCTCAGAACTTCATCATGCCACAGACCTCAGAGTATAAGAAGGTATTTGAATGGGCCCAAAGCAAGACGTATGACTGCAAGACCCAAGTCGCATATTCACAGCTTGAAATATAAACAAATCTTAAATACTGTCCAAACTGAGTAACAATTTACTGTGAATGAAACATTGGAAATCACAGCGTTTTTTCAGACTGAGTCATAAGATTAAACTTTACAAAAGCATCCGAGCATGTGTGTGTTCAGTTGATCTGTGCTTACAAAAATCATGTAGCGGCACGGATTGCATTTAACATGCACATACACACACACACACATAGACATACGCCACACCCTGAATTAAATTTCTATTTGGGAAAAAAAAACTGCTGGAGTGATTTTCATTTGATGTTGGGACAAGAAAAGACCTGCGTTATTCCAAGCCCTGACACAGAGGGTGTTGCGTTCACCTCTCTACTGATGCGATTAAGATCTCATATGCAGTGCTATCCCATGTAATAAATACGAGCTAAGCAATTTTTCCTTTCTTTTTCTCAATTTCAGGGTGGATCCTTCCTTACGGTAATGCAGAAAAAGAAAAGAAAGATAAACAGTTTGATATTTGACACTTTTGCTGCACGCACATTATTACTTACTTGGCTATTCCTGTCTCTCTCTTTCCAGAAGAATGTTAATAAAGACATTCATGTGGCATCATGTCTTAATCTTCCTCCTGGAAGTCGCACCGCTGCACAGTTTGGATGTCTCACTAAAGGTGCGGTCAAACTTCCCTTTGAGAATGTGAAATTTCTTCTGAACTTTCCACAAATTTTCACAACAGGATATTATTTCAAATAAATATTAAATGATCCAACCAAAAATGCATCTATGAATTTTGTATTCTATTTATACTGAACCTGTGATGTTTACACAGGTTCTCTTCTATAAGTCAAAAAACTAAATGCAAAAGTCAATATTTTTGGCTCCATTTTGCTACAGTTGTGTGTATAAATGAAGTGAACACTATGTAAAATCTTAATTTTACAGCCCCGGCTTTAGATCATGATCAATAATCACTGATCAGTTTATAGAAAGAAGTAGCACTCACTCAACCCCACTTAAGTAAATTGTACACAGTGAAATGAAACTAGTGCTGGTGGTACAGCTACAGCAGAGTCAAACACAAGTCATTTCCATCAAAGGTCACTTCCTAATTGAGGCCTGCACAGTTGCCATATGTGTAATGGAGTAGATTAGCTAGATAATGGGAAAAACTGATCCAAGATCAGCTCTTAATTGAAGGCCCTATTCACAACACATTAAGCATATCAGTCTATCTTCACTCTATCAGTGTCTGAATCTGTGTGATTCA
This sequence comes from Enteromius paludinosus, assembly GCA_032361165.1. Lineage (NCBI taxonomy): Eukaryota > Metazoa > Chordata > Actinopteri > Cypriniformes > Cyprinidae > Enteromius > Enteromius paludinosus. Next base: position 14,812,507 of record JAUMHQ010000070.1, read on the forward strand.
AGACCAGGTGTAGAAGTTACTCACAGATGATGATCTGTCATGGTTAAAAGCTCAGGGTTGGTGATATTTATAGAAATTGCCCTTGGCCTGACTCTGAGAACACAATTCAGATAAAATGAACCAAACAAATTGGTTGAATTACATTAAAATAAGAAAATTTTAGTTTAAACAAATAATGTTATGTTGAACAAAGCGAAATACATTTTCTTGAATTTTAAAGAAACATGCTTTTGCATAGCTATTGTTCATTAAATGTAGCAAAGAGTAGAGTTGCTGCACGCTAGAAAAAATAAAAGCTATTTAGAAAAATGTTGCTAAACAGTTGACAGTAACGAATATCTTTACATTTATTCATTTAGCATATTATTCCCCCATATTATCTTCCATAATTTGGGGGAAAATAGAATGGAAGTCATTGGCTACCATCAATTGTCTGGTTACCAGCATTCTTTTGTGTTTAGCAAAAGAAAGAAACTCATGTTTGGGTGAACCATCCCTTTAGGTGAACACAGTAAAACAAAACTACCAAGAATTGATGTACCTGAGAGTGTTTACAAATAAATATTAAACTTCTAGAGGATAGCATTCACAAATTTTCATAATTTAAGGTTTTTGCAACCAACATGTAAAACAATTGATAAAGCAAAACACGTATTTGGGAAACTGAACTGACAAGTTTAGATTTTTTTGTGACAACTAGCCCCATCCACCAAATAGCCTGTATAATAAGGTGCATATTTGTTGTTTTTGTAAACTGGACAAAGTAAAGAAAGAGTAGAGTGTGTGTGTGTGTGTGTGTGTGTGTGTGTGTCTATGAGCACATAGATGTGTTTAAGCGATCGTTCAGCTGTCTTTACCAACGCAGCTGTCCGTCGACATACAGACAGCTGCCACCGTCAACCTATCAGTGAATCATTACTCCTTTACATAAACAAACCATGAATGTGTGTGCTTTTTCAAATACAGGTATTATGTTACAGCAAATGTTAAGATTGCATGTTCTCCTCCCTTTTGTCTGTATGTCGATATGCGGACATATTTATGGATAATGATGAATGCATTGTAATGCGTCCATGTAACTTTGTGCGGGCTGCAGGTTCAATGTCAAAAACTACCGAAGCCAAGTTTCAGACTGAAAAACTACCCTCAATCTAAATTGCCTTTGTGAGAAGCATTGAACTTCTGAATGCTTCAGGCTACTGTCCTTTTAGTGTCAAGTGTGAATTAGTGTGAATGCAGCAGGGTGGTTTCTCAAAGTGCACTTTGCACATGCCTTTGTTTAAGCAGAATTCACCAGAAGAGAGACAGCCAAGTTGTAATAAATGGTGCCTCTCATCACACACTGGCAGCTTTGTCAATTTCCTCTGTATGGACATGTGCACCCACAGCGCATACCCATGCATCTGTGGTAGGATGTCCCTCTGAAACTGAAACCTGATAGTGTGTGTACAGTAACCCCACCAACTCTGTGAATCTGCCCGTGACCCTTGAAGCCGCAACTATGCTGTTCTGATAAGATTTTTGCAAAAACATATATTTTGAAGAAAGAAAAAGTGTCCCATGTATGCATGCTGCAGATCTATAACCTGTGCAGTGTCACATGTAAGTGTAGCGTGTGTCCATGCATTAATGTGTGTGTCTATATATCTGTTCTCTCGTATCTCTGGCAATAGTTAGGTTGCAGCTGTTGCTCTCAGATGAGTCCAGTCATTCCTCAGCTGTTCCACTTCTGACCACCGAACATATGCATGTGTTTGTTTCTTCAAAGGAAACTCGCTAACCTCACTAAATCACTAACATGAAGGTGCTAAGTTACATTACCTGCCATTACAGAAAAATGTTTATTACACAGATGGCAGCAAAGGCTGTGGCTTGACTGAGCTTTAGACAATGTTTTAGTGACTAGTTTCACTCTGAAAGCTCACTTTTTGAGATGTGACACGCTCCTCCCACTCGCTTTACCTAAACACCTTTGGGAAAAACTGTAAAATTATGACATGGGAAAGACTTCAGAGAGATTTGCAATAGCACGTCATCAGTCAATCTGATTGGCCACTATATGGAAAATACTGTTCTGGGAAAAACAAAGTGGCATATGTTATTGTATGTGCCTGTACGTGTCAAGTATTGTGATTAGAAAACGTGATCAGCAAAATCAAATTCTATTCATTTAAAGCCAAGTCATCCACTTGCACACACACTTACATGCTTTTTCCAAATGCATCACGTTTGCCATCCAGTGTTATTGTTAACAGCAATATAAAAATAATAAAAAAATAATAATAAAAAATACAAATTTTTAGCCTTAAAAAGTAACAGATATAAAAAATTTCAAGCTAAAGTATTAAAATGATAAAATTAAAAAACTGAAATTAAATAAATTGAAATAAATTACAACTAAACATAACAAATTCAAATGGGGCAAAAGTTGCAACCGCATTTTACTAAAACCTAAACTAAAATTGAAAGTAAATATGAACATGGATAATAGTACAGTATATAAATAAAGTCAAAATAGCAATGTTTTCACCTGCAGACTGTTCAATATTTACATACCGATTCAAGGTAACAGTACAGTAAAATGAACCCATATTGAATGTATTAGAATTAAATCAAAATTGTATAATCTGTTTGCATTCCGAAACAAACACAGACACACACACACACACTACTGATACTGGATTCACTTCAATGATGTTGTCATTTACCCGTGTGTTTATCCCTGGAGTCATGGAAGTGTGTGTGAGGCAAGTTATTGTGCATCTCAGATGAGAGCATTATGGTGGTTTATTGATTTATTGTGAGTCTTCAGTCAGTCATGTCTTTATTAGGGTCTGTCATTAACCAGCTTCTGTGAGATGGAAACACACTGGCAGAGTCTGGGAACTGGCCCTAGGCTGTGGGGTGTAGCCTGGGATTGTGAGTGTGTGTGTGTGTGTGTGTTAATGGGTGTGGCAGACTACTGTCTCCCTCAATGAGACGCAGACTTTTCCCAGCCTTGGTAATGGAGCCAGTCCTAAAATAAACCATCCAACACACATAGATAAACACACACTGCAGCGTGCATTATTACTGCAGAATGCGTCACCTGAGAGCGATCCTTCGAGAACACAGATCAGTTCAAAGGGAACTGACCCATTAAACTGACCGCTAATGCTGGGCCAGTGTGACATTAACATAGTGACACATTGACTGTTGCATATGAAATGGTGCCACTCCTCATTTGTGTTTGTTACGTATTACAACTCTGCACTTCGCCATCCAATCAACAGTAAGCTTATTAAAATAAGAAAAGGAGCATCATGCAGTATTGCCGCATGCAATATATGCCAGTTCTGAGCAAATGAGTAAAAATAGGATGCAGCAAAATGTTTTGGGGTCTCAGTTTCAACACAACTGAGATAAGATGTGCCCATTGCCAAGAAAGAGTTGGCAAGATTATTTACTCAGCAGGGAGTTGAGCTGATGGTCAACAACTGACAGACATTGTCGCACACAACTTGAAAGGACTTTTCGGGAAGATTGTGAGGCTGATGACTGATTGAAAATAAAGATCTATTATCTTAATGTACACAGCGAAGTTTCTAATTCGAGACGTGACTCAGTATCTGTGTTCTGAAACTAACACAAAATTACAAAAGTGCATGCTTTTTGTCCTTTTTGTCACATGCTGGAGTTTTTACGAGAGAGAACAAGTGTGTTTTCACTTATAATGCATCATTAGAGGAATCTTAAGATGACAGGTACTCAGGGTGTGACATTCGATCGGAAATTTTGTCCATGACTGTAAGTGGGAGAAAGCAAATAAATGGTGGTTGTGATTGCATTTAAAAAGGAAAAAGGACAGAGAAAGAACTTTGTTTGCTTAAGAATTAAATAAATACCAATGAAATGAAGAATAATACTGAAAATTGGATTTGAATAAAAAGCTCATTTACACAAATGTACTGAATTGTGTGAGATAATACCCTTTTTTCTTTTTTTTTTAAAACAAATTATCTTTTAACAACATGCAATGCAACAATGCCTTAAATTGCAAAAGAGACAGCAAATACAGCAGATTTGTTTTTTAAGAAATAGTTTAAACTTTCTATTTATAAATAGTTATTTTAAATTGGAATCGCATTTCACAATTAGCGTTTATACTGGTTTTTGCTCAAATGAATGCATTCTTAGAGAGCACAAGTTAACACACACACACACAAATCTCACCAAACTCAGACTTTTGAATGGTAGTGTAGCTGAAAATTGTTTTTTTAACTAAAAAAAGAGTGTTTTATTAAATATTCTTGTACATTATCCATATTTTAATTAAATGGTGAAGTGGCCAGCACCGATAGCCTAGTGGACACTCTGTGCTACAAGTTTGAGTCCCGGCTCACAGACCTTTCTCGATCCAGTCTCCTATCTTTCTACCACTTCCTTTCCTGTCAACACTGATCTATCCAACTCAATAATGGCAAAAAAAAAATTAATCTAAAAAAAAAGGTTAAGTGGCAATCTGCATTTATTGGTCATTAAACTGCAAGCAGCAGTGAGGTGAGTAATAAGTAACAGAAATCTGCACCTTACAATACATTGTTTTCCTGATGTTTTTAATTTTGGCAAGAGGCAAGGCAAAGATCATCCTTTCAAACTAATGCACTCTCTGGCAAAGAGCCCAAAATCAAGATGTCTCTTGACATTGACGTCACTAAGAATTTTACTTCTGGGGTTTTCAAATCAGTACTTGCTATCTTATCAAAGAATGCACTGATTCTATCATTCTTACAGCCCTTACAGTGTTTTCATGGGAATATGCAACTTGAGAACATGGTGCTTGGAGACTTATAATTTATTTGCAATAGTAGGAGACATGTTTGGAGGTCTGGAGGGCTAACATTAGGCATCCTCTACTTTGCAGGTTAGCTTTTTAGTGAAGAGGATCTGTCATGCCTCATCAGCATTCAGCTTAAATGTGATGTACTGCTTTTGCATTAAGTACAAGTAAATGGGTTTGATGCGATTCGAATGACTGTATTATGACAATACTTACTGTGATAAGAATTATATCATAATCCATGTATTGTTATAACAGTTCTGCAATTCCCAGTCATTGTAAGTCTTGCCACTGAAAAAACAGCAGCATAAAGCTTTTTTACATTAGTTATTGAGGGATCGTTTGCTTTGAGACTGACCAAAGCACCAAACACCTGGAGTCTTTTAAAGTGCTATGCATTCTCATCTCAAATCCATTCAATATGATGGAGGGCTTCTTCAGACCCCTCAAAATATCTGTTTGAATCTAGGACACATCTGCAATGCAGCTGTGATGATGCTTCAGTCAACACCAGTCTATTGGATAAATCTAAAAAAGCAGGTGACAGTTGCTGGGACGTCACTAAAAGGCTGTGACACAAAGACTGATCTTCTGCCATTTGGTGTTACATTTGATACATTTTCATAGTCCTCCTCATCCATAGCCTGGTCAGTAATGCTCTTCTCTTTACTCTCCAGGAGAACAGAGGGCAGAACTAGAAAAAAAGAGTTTCCATCTATCAATTTTTGCTTTTAAGCTGAAATTGCACACAATAATCTACAGGTTATTTGATGGGTTTCTTGGAAGCTTCTTCTGCGCTGATGTGTGCCACAATCTAGTCAGAACACATCTTACATGGCCAACATGTTTTTTTCACTACAGTTGGTGACAGACAAAAGCATTGTACAATTAAGTACGCTAATATTATGTGAAGAAGAGAGCAAAACTCAAGGTTTTAATCACTAAAAATGTCCCGCTCCATTCACACGCTGTCATCTCATTCAGAAAACATACTCGCATCCAGTAGCATAACGCAATCGATCACGAGATACACAAGAACCAATAGTATTTCACAACAGCATGACGCAATTGATCACGAGACACGCAAGAGCCAACCAACGTTGACGTAAGGATTCTTGAAGCGCATTTTTTTAAATCGCTCATGCTGTATTCAAAATCGCATACTGCTTAAGTAGGTACTACATTTAAAACCGAACGTACTACCTGACGATTAAAAAGTGCATTCTGTATAGTAAGAATTTGGGTAGTATGAACGGAATTCGGACGTACTACATCCGCCATATTGATGTTGTCACGTGTCATACGTCGTCTGTGTAATTTAATCACAATAAACAATGTTTTTTCCGGAGGTGCTTACACTTAAAATGAGCCGCGTCTCCACTTTCGGCCATTTTTCGAATATGATGCCCCCTCTACCGGAGCCTCATGGGATCGGAAAGTGTCCATGGTGTGCTTACTACAGAATTTGGGCAGAAGCAGTAATTCATCCGGGTACTTCTGAACCTACTGAATGTCGAATGCTATGAATTTGGACATACTACTCACCTCTCATACCGTTTTTCGCGTACTATTTAGTAGGGAAGTAAGCGATTTCGGACACAGCATCAAAGACTGCAGAGAGCACAGGAAGTACACGGAAGACGGAGACAGCGACTGCATCTATTCCTCTCACAAATCAATCATTTTGCATCAGAAGACTTGGAATATTAATATCTTTCAAATAAATTATGACGGTTGTATCTGCCTGCTATATCTTGTGTTTTATTGTCATATAGTTTAGAAGCAAGGTTTGGGTTACGTGCTCATAAATGTGTAAATAATATCATTTTAAATAAAACAGTTTTGACTGTTTTACATTAAAAAATCACACCCCTACATATATGCAATGATGCCAATGTTTTTACCCAATATATCTTTTCATTATGTCGCTAAAATAAAAGAAATATATATCGCGCCGGCATATTGACAGAAAGGGTTTGTTATTTAAAACAACTGAGGACCCCCTCACGCCAAAATGTGACTGAAAAGGAGGACCTTGAGCATCGAAAAATGATGCAAAACTGTTTTGACCAAGCGTCAAAATAAGACGAGTTGGAGTGAGACTGTGTTGATTCCTGAGGCTTCAAAGCGAGTCATTAGGCTTGTTTCGACAATTAAACAGCTTTAAGAGTGGCATATGCTCAGATCACTCTGGCGGTGTCATACACCGATTGGTCTGCACAGCGATACTTTAAAGGGATAGTAACCCAAAAATGTATGAATATTTGGGTGAACTGTCCCTTTAAGTGGAACACACCTCTTATCAGAAGTAAAGGAACACTCTACTTATTTTGAAAATAGACTTATTTTTCTACTCCACTAGAGTTAAAGAGTTGAGTTTTACTGTTTTCGAATCCATTCGGCTGATCTCTGAGTCTCTGGCGGTAGCACTTACAGTATAGTTGCAGTTAGGCATAGATCATTGAATCTGATTAGACCAGTAGCATCTCGCTCAAAACTGACCAATAAATTTCAATATAAATATATAAAGTTTCAATATAAATATAAAGTTTCTCATTCCAGCGTATTTTATCAATGAACTTTGCTGCATGGATTCAGCAGGCGCAATGATATTACAGAGAACCTGAAAATAGTCCCCAGCAGTGTAGCCAAGTTTGAAACAGGAAAAATATTGAAAGTCTTTAGTCATTTTTGATCGAGATGGTACTGGTCTAATTAGATTCAATGATCTGCTGAGCTGCATCTAAAAGTGCTAACGCCAGTCCCAGAGATTGACTGAATGGATATGAACACAGTAAAACTCTACTGTTTAGGCTCATTTTCCAATTCTGCTAGAACATTTTCTGTGAAGTGTTCCTTTAAGTGCGCATTGCTACGTTATAAATAATTTTTGTATTGCGCAACATGGGAAAAAATTGACAAAGGAGGATAGCCTACTCTTCTGATTCAGTCTTCGAAACAGGCCAGTTGAAGGATGCAAAGTGAAGATTGCCTCACGATGTGGCAGCTTTGATATACAGCAAGGTTGCATCATTACATCTGAGAAGCACTCATTGTTCCTTGTGAGTCGGTGAATCAGTGTTGAAATCATCAAAATCATAAATGAATCAGTGTTGTCAGTTAAGTAAAGATTCAATGACTCAATGACAAAAACAGATGTGATGATAACTTATGGAAAGAGTCGACGAAAAATCCCCACCGCTAATGAACGGACAGTCTGGAGAGTCTGTCCTAAAGCACATAACACAGACAAGCGAAGAGTGTTGTTATTTAAAAAAAAAAAACTTTAAACAATAAAAATTTGAAAAAGCATAAAAATACTAAAAATAAGAGAAAAGGTCAATTTCAAAACATCAATAATACTGAAATAATATACAAATAATATTAAAATAACACTGGTAGACAGAAACAGTGAAAAGGAGAGGATCAATGGAGAGGAACTTTGAGTTAGACTTAGATTGACAGATCGCAACTACCTGTCTCCCAATAAAAATGTAGCAGTCACACCTAAGTGACTATAAAGTTTTGTTAGTAAATACTGTGACTACTGTATAATTCTCTGCATGAATTGATGAGGCTGCCATTATTTTTAGGTTTGGTAAATGTATGAATTTAAATGTAGAATATTTAGTTTTTTAATGTCCTAAATATTGTGGCTTACATATAAAACTGCAGTGTAGCTAGTTCATGTTGAACACACACACTGGAGCTTTCTTTCTCCACTGAATCGGTACAGTAGTAATCAGTAAAGGTGTAATTATCTATGTCTGTCTCTGCTGTCTATTATTTTAGGGTTCTGCTGCTTGTCTGAGAAGGGGTCAAAGTTGACCATAAAAAGAGGCCTACACAACCCCTGCTATTTCTTTCTTTCTCTCTAATTGGCTCATGCACACACACACACACACACACACCCTTTCTTTGACACTGCTGTTTGCCTGTTTGTGTGTGTGTGTGTGTGGGTTTCAACAGCTGTTTTCAGCAGTTGCTTGTCACTTTGTCTCGGTTTTTTCACAGTGATTTTCTGTCGGGACCATGACCATGAAAATGACACACATCCAGTCACTTCAAATTAATATTGAAACACCAACTCCGTGTACAGCATATTCAAGTCATGTCTGTTTAGCAATTCCTCAGTAAAAAAAATTAAATGACAAACCGTGTTACAACATAAAGACTCACAACACTCCACTTTTATGCTGTAAAGCAGAAGGTTTTAAATAATCGATTAATCAAAATTCAGAATAAATATGTCATGTTCCTATGTAATTTATGTTCCACTGTAAATAGATATTTATAGACATATAGAATAAATGAAATAATTCATAAAAGTTATAGTTTTAGATTGAGATTACATCTTTTCAGATTACAGTTTTCTTTCAACTATTCAGTAAGTTACTTTATCAGTGTGGCTAATACTGATGTAAGTGACCCTCTCAGCACTGAAAGTTTTAGATCTATATGGTTTTAACAATCCCATAACTGATTCTGTATTGTATGGGTATTTAGAATTAATAGTGCAGTTAGTAAATGTGTGTATGGGGTGGGGTGTGTATCTCTGCAATTTCCCTCCATTTGTTTTCACCAATCAGCTTTGCTTGTCTTGAACGCTCTGATGAATAACGTTTCAGCTTTAATAAGGCTGCTAGGTTGAGGCAACGTTCCAATGAATCAAAAAGACATATCCGCTTCGTGTTACATGCATTCCTTGAGATTTCTGACCTGGGTCAACCAACAAGCCAGGACATGCCCTTCTTTTCAGATCACACACACGTGTATGCACTTACACTAAGAGCACCCATAAAATGGAGTACCCGTGTCATTTGCACGTTTCCTGCACAAGAACCCTGTAGGTGACCAATCAGTCGATACTGCTTCATTCTGCATAATGTTTATGAATATAAAACATGGTGAGCGTAGAGCCTAAGCTTAAAACGTTTCTAAATGTTTTTAGAAATATATTTTCTGTTGTATTGTCCATCCTCCAAAAAAAGATAAATAAATAAAAAAATAGAGAGAGATTTGTTTGTGTGTCATATTTAAATGTAAGAATCGCTTTGTCAAAGCGTGAATCCATGCATCTCTCTCTTTCTCTCTCTGAGCTCTTCAGTCTATGTGTGTTTGTACCTGTCTGCACTCTGTTAAGGTGTATTGTGTGTAATGGAAGCTTGGCCATTAATCTGAGTCTCAGACGCTCTGTCATAAACATGTATTACTTAGCCAGAAGCTATACTTATTGAATAGGCAGTGTGTACAAATATATACATGCATGAGTGTATGTTTGTGAGTGTGTGTGTCACGCCCAGTCATAAACTCTGACTTTGGGTGCCTTTAGGCTATGCCTTTTTGTCTTTAATCCCAGAGTGGCATCTTTTTGTTATTCCCTGTGTTTGCACCTGCACCATTTCACCGGCAACACTGCCTTCTGCTGGACAGGAGGGGTCTAAACAGCCAGGCTTGGCACTTAAAAAGACACTGGAATCTTACACACCTGTTGTGTGGTCCCAGAAGTTGGCTTAGTTTATTGATTTTCCTCCTGGACAGAAGAATGTGTTTCACACACTTGTGCATGTGGCCAAACAGCAGTGCTCTCTGTTTGTAATTGATTTCGGTGCCACACAGCTGTCTAAAGACGGCTCTAAAATCTCAAGCACTTATCATCAACGTCCGTTACCGATTAACATCACAGTACTGCCTGTTTATTTTGTCACTGTTGCATTTGCTGCTGTCCAGTAAATTCAGTTCTTGATTGAATTTACTGAACACTGAAGACTAATGTTGTTTTGTGATAAAGTGTCATTCTTGTAATTATTGAATTATTATTAAATTGTCCTGAATTGAAAATTTAAGATAACTTTAAGGAAAAAATCTCCAGTGCTAAGATATTTAGCCACCTTTATATCATGGTGGAGGGGTTTTGTTTGGTGTTAGACTACTTTTCTGAAGGTTTCGAGTTCCTCAACATCATTGTTCACACAGAACTCACAAGAAGTCTTTTGTCTTCAATAAAAGCTGAATGGTTTGGTGTGGCCTATATAGCAAAACCATATGAGACAGTAGAAAACAGAACTCTGTCTGTTGCAAAGTAACAGGGTGGGGATGCAAAATTCAGCCCAACATACCAGAAGAACAAAACCTCAGAGGTGGAACTGTGTCGCTTACAAGAATCACCATTCATCCCACAATGCATCAGTCAGTGGAGACCGCCAGAGTCTGAAACGATCGCCAGCTATCAACATAAGAGTATCAGTTTAACATGCACCATTCTGGTGTTTTGTTTGCACTGTGCCAGTGAGTGGTGTGGTTTGATAGGGTTACAGTATTTTTCGTTTGTTTGTTTTTTGCATTGCAGGTTTCTTTATTATATAGTATGATTTAAAGCAAATGTAAACTTTATGAGACTGCATGAGACACTATAAAAAGGCATCAGATGCAGGAAGTCAAATCAGAACAAAAGCAAAAATAAAGATGTAATGTAGCCATAAAAGTGTCTCTGTAACACAGAACAGCGCTCAGATCTCTGAAGCCGTACAGGATGCACGTAAAGATCCCCATGCTTTGCCCTCATCCTTTCTGTGTGTATATATGTGTGTGTTTATATCCTGGGGGCTTGTTACCACATCAAGGTTCAGGAACAATGGACCCAGAGCGGATATCCTTCACATGGACAGGTGTGGTGAGAAAAAACATCATACCCAATTTTCTCTCTCTCTTTCCATCTTTTCCTTTTGTATCTCTTTATTTCTCAAAGCATCATATCTCACCTTAAAGTCCTTTATCACTCCTCTTTGACTAACAGGCTTGCGCTTCCTTTAGCTAAAGTGAGCACTGTCCATTATTAGTCTCAATGTGTGTCATTATTCTATTCATTCAATACTTGTGCAAAACAGATGAGGTTTGATAGTGAAGTCAGACAGGTGGGATGTAAACTGATATTGCTGTCCCCTCAACTGCTCTCAACAGTTCCTTATCAGTTGCTGTTGTAAGAGTGTGGGAGCACATTTGCGTGAATTTGAGAATGCGTGGGCTCTCTCAGCAGGAGAACATTTTTCAAGGGAAAATTCCCATCAGAATTTTCCTGTCTTTGAATTTTTGCGCTTGTCTGTGACTGTACTATATAGTGAAATATGTAACCACAAAAAGAGGAGCACATGACAATGACAACATGGTGAATGTAGTATGCCTGGATTCATTTCATAGTAACATTCATATTATACAGAACGTACCTTTTAACAGTCATGAAGTATTCATTTTTTCAAATAATAGGTTACTAGGGTATGCTAGGAATTCGAACACAGCCACTATTTAATTCTGGAACGAATCAAATCTGTGATGGTAAGTCATTGAATCAGTCTCTCAACTGGATCATTCAATCACATTGATTTATTTAGAAATGAAAACATGTGTCTTATTCATCTTAAGACTTATGATATTGGAGTTAAAAGGAGGTCTTGACCAGTGAAGGTTCCATGTTTGTTGAAATAATCAAAATCTGGACTTTACTGTGTTTCCTCTTACAAACCTTCGTGAACTGCCTTTATTGGCAACTAAGACGTTTTAAACAGTTCTTTAAATGGCCCAAACTCTCTGATGAAAAGAGCTGAAGGGTGAACTCCAACCAAACTTTGAAAAAGACCACAGATTTCTTTGCCCCTTCTTAAAAGCTGTTTTTCCAGAGCATCCACAAGAAAGTAACTAGACGAGGAAGAAGAAAAGAACAAGAGAGAAGTGGAATATACTTCGGGGTTCACTGGTGCCACCTTCATGTTGTTTTCCAAGACACTCTTTTAATCAGCTCTCTGCTCTCCTTTTATGAAGTCATAAATCATTATCTGACTGCAGTGAAATAATTTCACCGCCTCTCTGCTTTGTTACCATAGCAGCTGGTCAATAAACTGCAACTTAAACACTGTGTGTGTGTGTGTGTGTATTCTTCATGGTAACTTGAGATTCACTCATTCACAGCTTTAAAAATGAGGCTGTTTTTCCTTTTTACAAGCTAAAATCAAATGCATGCACCATTAATATAATATGTTTGGTTTTAGTCACTGAAAGTCACTCGCACACACACACATTCAGTGTAATCTTCGTCTTCAAAATTGACACTGTTAAACAACACTGCCATTTCATTTAGGGATTTTCAACCACAAGACTGACTTCATATAACCACAACCCCCAAAGAATGTGTATGCACTGCCATTTTCAGAATAACACCATAACATAATATAGCTACAGAGTGTAACACTGGAGAGGGGAGATGTTTCCAAAGCCGTTAGAAGCCAGAAATGTTCTTACACGGGCCTGAATATTTGTCATCATCTTTAATTGTTGCATATGTTGGAAATAAGCTTGGAGGGATGAAAACAGTTGTGTTGAAATAACCTTTGACCTCGTCTCCCTTGCGTTAGCTCGGGTTGTGGAGTTCATAATAGCAGATCTGCCCAAAACACACACACACGAACGCACAGGACTGAGGCTGATTTTGCTGCAGATTTACGCACAAATGCAGTAAACTAGTACACACAGGACCCTTTTGATTGGGAAAATGTTTTGGCCATGTCCAGTAGGACCCAGTGGACATCAAGCCTATTGTGTAAGTTCACAGCAGCCCTGGAGACCCCTGAACTAACAGGGTTCAAAGAGATCATCTCTTTCTTCACCAGATGGGTAACCGCCTCCTTGTCAGCAGCCAACCAGAAGCAGACTATCTCTTTTGCACCAACAAACCAAACGCTTCTACCCTGAGTCTTTTGAGCAATCTGCACACTTGCTTCATCTGCACGCAGTGTGTAATTTCATTTTAACAGTCGCTTCGGCACAGACCTACAGAGTAACGGTTCCGTAACATAAAGACATTTTAAATTAGCATTGCAAAACTGCATAACCACACACTTACACAAGTGCACAACTAGAGAACAATTAAAGTGCTGAAACTCTGATGCAGGGCTAAGAAGTATACGAGAGTAAACGCTAGAGCATTTTACAACAGGTTTCCCTGAAAATCAAGCTTGTACTGAATTTCTGTCTTTGACGACAACACACGAAAATGAAGGACAGGGTGTAAAGCGTATATACACCCATCTTGCTATTTTCATTCCTTCTATTGTTTGGAGAAAAAACGCTCTCTTATTTGCTCCAAAAATGAGTTTCGTTCATAGTTTTAAGTTTTCAAAACTGCCTGTATAGCATATGCCACAGAATGCTCATACATGAACAGGTAATAAATGTCAGATAATGGATGCTACTGCTGGATCTGTGAGTGAGAGTTTATAACTTGCTTATGTAACAGCATGTGTGTGTGTGTGTGTGTGTTTGTTTTGAAAGTGTGTTCAGAGTGAAATGGAATTCCTCTGTGCAACACTGGTGCCCAACTATCACTGTATTGATTTATTACACTTTTCTCCTCATTCTCTTTCCACCTCTTATTTTACATTTATATTTTACTTCAGTTTGGCTGACCTAATACTAGTATTATTGGTCTCTGGGGTAACCTCACGAAAATCCCTTTTTGAAATCTTATTTTAGGTCAGTAATTCAGTCCTACTGAAGTGCCATTAAATGATACCATTATTCAACATTTTTAGAATAAATGATATCAAAAATCTAGTCTAATAAATTCTCATTTAGATTAAATTTTTTAATATACTTATTAGTAAACCTGAAAATGTTTTTTTTTTATTATTATTAATTTATGTTGGCACATGGCAGCGATGTCACTTCCACTTATCAGCGCTGTTATGTCTGTAAACATTTGTGGTGTTTGATCTCAAATAACTTTTAAAATGTGCAATTCATCATATGGGAGAACAAGTGACTACAGCTGCAGATTATTTCAGAATGTCATCAAATTTGTTGATCTGTATTTGTGGTAGAACTTATCTATAATAATTCTAGACCAGTGCAAATCTTGAATTTATCATTTAATTGCAAAATTTCTTGTTTTGTCTTTTAAAGTACAGTAGCTTATATATAGCTTTACTGTAACCACCAAAAAAATCCCATTTTGATTTCATGGGGACTTTAGAATAAATGCACTGAATTATTGGGGGGGGTACACTGCCCTCTTCGGACTGTTTGTGGTATTTTTCCATTTCTCTAGTGTAGAGCAATGTTTTTTTTATAGCGGTGTGATAGCGCCATCTAGTGAATACACTTATATGATTATTCATGATTTTAGTGACTTTCATTGCTCTCTGCATCCCTCAACCGAGTACTAAAATGTGTTGATGACAGAACTCAATAAAAATATTCGCAGTTCGAAGTTTTAAAGAATATATTCATTTTTAATTCTGTCTTTTCATTTTTCATTTTCTAATGTTTGTTAAAATCTCTAACTCCGGCTCTCCACAAAAACAAATAAATCGATTAATAATATGCTCATTAATAATGTTCAAGATTTCAAGATAAATTCTTCTAGCTCATCCAAAAACAAACTCCAGCATATTCAGTTATCAGACTCAACTAGGACTTAAAATGCAGGCTTATGTGGTTAGATGAAACTAAACAAATTGAGCAAACACTCAAGATGGGTTTGGTAAACACAGGGACAAATAGTATCCCATGTGTACAATGAAATATAATGCTGTGTTTTTAATGTTGTGGGTCTATATTTCTGCTGGTGGTCTTGGACATCTTGTTCAGACATATGGCATCTTTGATTCTATCAAATACCAACAGATAAAAAAAAAATCTATAAGTGACTGATTCTGCTAAAAATCTTATAATGGGCAATGTTTGGATCTTCCAACCATGCAATAATCCAAACACACACCTCAAAAAACAATACAAAAAGGGGCAAGCATAAAACCAAGCTTCTGGAATGGCCATTCCAGTCCTCTGACCTGAACCCTGTAGAAAATTTGTGAGGTGGGACATGGAGTTGGGAATCTAAAGGGTCTGGTGTGATTTTGGATGAAGAAATGGTCTCTGGTCTTTTGTCAAGTGTTCTCTGACCTCAAAGTTAGAGCTGTTAAACTGGCAAATGGAGGTTACAAAAAGTATTAAATAAAAGGGTGCCGTTTATTGTGGCCAATGTTTATTAGAGAAATGATTGGTTAGATGTTCGTAATTTTATTTATTTTATTTTTTTTAAATAAAAGGATTAACAACACGTAACAATTTATTAGCAAAAACAGATAATTCAATGTGTTTTTTAAAAAAATACTGTAGTATGTTATCATGTTTTATTGTTTTAGTTATTTTTTTTTTTTAATCTAAAACATTTTTGCAAATGAACTTTTCATGCATATATACAGCTGCATCTCAAGAAATTAGAATAACGTTCAAATTTTAGTTGTTTAAGGCTTTGGTTCTTTTAATTGTGATGATTTAGGCTCTCATTTAACAAAAAAATATAAATTCACTATTTCAACAAATTAGAATACTTCATAAGACCAATTAAAAAAAAAATTTTTTTGGTAAATTGTCAGCCTTCTGGAAAGTAACTTCATTTACATTTTGCTTTAATTACTGCTTCAGTTCGGCATGACATGGAGGTGATCAGTTTGTGGCACTGCTGAGGTGGTATGGAAGCCCAGGTTTCTTTGACAGTGGTCTTCAGCTCATCTGCATTTTTTGGTCTCTTGTTTCTGATTTTCCTCTATACAGTACCCTATAGATTATCTATGGGGTTCAGGTCTGGTGAGTTTGCTGGTCAGTCAAGCACAACAACACCATGATCATTTACCAACTTTTGGTGCTTTTGGCTGGTCAGCAGAAGGAAGCATGAAATGCTCCAAAACGTCCTGGTGAACGGGTGCAGTGATGTTGGTTCTCAAAAAACTCAATGGACCAACATCAGCAGAGGACATTGCACCCCAAATCATCACAGACTGGTAAAACACTGGACTTCATGTATCTTGGGCTATGAGCTTCTCCACCCTTCTACATGAATTTGATCTTAAGATCGGATGCGAAACATGGGGGTCCTTTGCCAAAATTGCAGGATGCTTGGATTCCTCTGGCATTGCTGATTTGCTTAGTCTGCCACCTACTTTTAGGATTAGATTTTGTAAAACTGGAGACAACCTGTAGAGAGAGCTACTGTGTTTCACAGTTTTTGCAGTGTGCTGATCACTGGCGTGTGTGTGCAGTTGATTGTTCTCGCAGCTTGACGTCACCCTGCCCTCTTCAAGGCAGTAAAGATCATACAAACGTTTACAGCCAAATTAAATGCAGTAAACAAAGGACCAAAAATTTTACTTCTAATTTAAGTTACTTTATTACTATCCTGGTGAGATTAATATTCAAGTGAACATACAAAATGATTAATAAATAATCTGTTTCCATATTTTTTTAATAGAAGCCATAGCATTAGCTATTAGCTGTGGAGCCTCAGCAGTAACAAGAAGCTTTATTGGTGGTCACATCCCCGGGCGAGTAGTTCCGAAAGACGCTAAAACTACCGCCACAAGCCAAGGCGCCAGACGCAACCAAGGCTTGCCAACCTCGCAAGACACCAAGGCTGGAGGAGCCACTCATGTCAGCCCACCAGATGCAGGGTTGACCCTCTTTTCCATGACTTAGAGGAGGACCGGAAACAGAATATGTGAACATTGACTATATGGTTGCAGCAGGTATTAAATAATAAAAGGAAGAAACAAGCCAACAAAAAGGCAAAATATCAACCTAAGGTTAACATATACACTTAGTACCTTAAACCAGTCATGGAACAACATCTCATCAACAGTCTGTGGACACCTGGTTTGTAAACTTGGAACGATACCTGCAATATCCATAAACGCATCCTTCCTTCTCTGCTTTAATATTTTTTCTCACCATGTGAGATGCCCGGCTGGAACCAGACATCAGCATCCAGCAAAGCAATATCGAAGCTGTCCGGCTGGTGATCATGCCGAACAGCAGCACACCTAGTGACCACACCGTTGCCTCCTTTCCGTGGTATTCGCCCTTCTCAAAGTACTTGGGAGGGCAGTACATCGCTGTCCCTGATGGCAAGAGTAAACTCCATGTTGCTCTGACTAAAATCCACTGTACACCCTTTGCAAGTAATGTGGTTTGAATCTGGTCATTATTCAAACTTTGTATGGCTCCTTGCAACTCCCTTTCTGCCCCAATGAAATTTGAAATGAATCTCCTCAGTGCATGCATACACGAGTCAGTATCCAAAGAGCTAGCAATCACAATGTGAACAGCTTTTAATGTCAGGCAAGTAAAGATAACCCCATATCTTTTAATCAATGATCTCCCTCTTTTTATTTCAAATGGGCCAAAATAATCAATGCCTACATTTGTGAATGGGGGTTCATCTGGCAGAAGTCTGTCACAGGGAAGGTCAGCCATGAATTGTTTGCTTGTAATGTTGCATTGGCGTTTACATACGGTGCACTGAGACAGAATTGTTCTGAAGGCCGTTTGAGCTTTTGGAATCCAGTATTTCTCTCGCAACATGTGATTGCAGCCACTATGACCACCCTTCCTCAAGACTCTAGGACCTTGGTTTTCAAATAAAATACAAAACTTGCTCTGATCTGAAAAGAGGACCACTAGGCAACAGTCCAGTTCCTCTTCTCCTTCACCCAGGAAGATCCCTCTGATGTTGTCTGTGGTTCAGGAGTGGCCTAACAAGAGGAATACGACAACTGCAGCCAAATTCCTTGAGACAACTGTGTGTGGTGGCTCTTGATGCCTGGTGGCTCTTGATGCCTTGACCCCAGCCTCAGTCCATTCCTTGTGAAGTTCACACAAATTCTTGAATCGATTTTGCTTAATCCTCATAAAGCAGCGGTTCTCTCAGTTGGTTTTTCTTTCACACGTTTTCCTTCCACTCAACTCTCTGTTAACATGCTTGGACACAGCACTCTGTGAACAGCCAGCTTCTTTGGCAACTAATGTTTGTGGCTTAACCTCCTTGTGGAGGGTTTTGATGCTTGTCTTCTGGACAACTGTGAGATCAGCAGACTTTCCCATGATGTTGTAGCCTAGTGAACAAACTGAGAGACCATTTTGAAGCCTTAGGAAACATTTGCAGGTGTTTTGAGTTGATTAGCTGATTGGCAAGTAACCATATTCTAATTTGCTGAGATGTGAGCTTAAATGTGAGCATAAATCAACACAACTAATAAAAACTAAGAGTTAAAATAGTTTGAAAATAGTCTGTGTGCATTGAATTTATTTAATACACGGGTTTCACCATTTGAGTTGAATTAGAGAAATAAATGAATTTTTCCAACGACGTTCCACTTTGTGTAAAATGTATAATTAAGATCTTTTATTTGATTTTTAGCCTACTTTTGTTAATTTTAAGGTCCAATTATATTTTTTACATTTGAATACAGTTCATATGAAGTACAGGTGGGCCATCCCTTGTTTATTAAAATTCAAAAACACATGATATATTAACACATATGATCAGACAGACATATTTAGCAACATATTAAAACAGATATTTGTACCCCCAAATTCTGAAATGTGCCTGAAGAGTTAGTAAGCAGTTGAAGACTAACATAAAACATTACTAACATTATACATTAATTTGCAGGTCTATAACAATCACCGTGTCACGTGCCGGTCATTTTTACACCTGTGTCCTATTCGTGCTAAGGTAATATTTATGCCCCTCTCACCAAATAAGGATTTTCGTCAGATTCTGTCTTCCTTATTAGGCTGTTTTGTTCACTAGCCAACTCCAAACTGCATCTGACTCACCTGAGCGTTTACATCTGTCATAAAATAAATTTTTTATGGCTTCGTACGACAACAGGATATTTAACACAACCATCCTGTAATTCGAAGTGTTTGCAGCAACGCACAGCAGGTAGAAAGTCAGGTCATTCAGGACTGATCTGTTCTGAGAGGGTGTGTTCAGGTCCGCGCGCTGCTCAGACGTTTCTTTACTGTACAGGGCAACGACGCACTTCTTTCCTCCGTCTCAGAGCCAGCGTCAGCCATGGTAAGTCCTCAGACTTGGGCAGTTTTCTTTCAGTGTACAGTTTGCATCCAGCTCCAGTATTTCGTAAAAACTGGCTCGTGTTCATGCAGTGCAGTACATGTGTGTGTCATGCTAAATTATGTATTTGAAACAAAATTGCTGCGTTTTTTTTTTTTTTGAAATTAGGATCTACATGTAGCTTAACATTTTCTTTTTTTATTTAAAAAGCGATCTTCTCAAATTTGTAATTATTGTACTGCTTTTGTAGAGAATTATTTGGAAAGGACCGAAAGAATTGGGCCACACCTTAGACCTTATGACAAATGTACACTGTGATATGAGTAATGCTTATTAATTACTCATGTGATGTACTAATTGTGTTATTTTATGATTGAGGAGAATACAATCAAACTTTACTGTCAACAAGCTGCTCCATGGGGGCTCACGAAAAGATAGAGTATATAGAACTTAAAATTTTAATAATATTTATTACTATTTCGAATCTTTTAAGCATTAAATAATGAAGTAATAGGGGTTCCTGGGTGAGCTGAAAGTCTGACTAGGTCTGTAAAGTTGGAAAACATACTATTGTAGCACGTACAATTTAAAACAACTGCACTGTAATGGGAAGTGTTACCAAGAAGATATTCGGAGACATTCCTGAGTTTCCTCACACTTGAGGTGTAACTCTGCTTCTTGTTTCGACTTGTTCTAAAGGAATGGAATGTGAAGGCCGCAAACTGGTTCAGATGCTCACCTCTTATCTTAAGCTAAAGCATTTATAAGGATGGCAAATACTTATGGAATATAGATTAAAAAGGAATCAAAATTGTTTAGTGGTAGTCAGCCATCCTACTTAACTGTCCAGTTGTATAGTTCTCACTTGTGCATGTTATATCAGTATTCTTTCCCTTGTCACCCAGGCCT
Source organism: Enteromius paludinosus (assembly GCA_032361165.1). Classification (NCBI taxonomy): domain Eukaryota; kingdom Metazoa; phylum Chordata; class Actinopteri; order Cypriniformes; family Cyprinidae; genus Enteromius; species Enteromius paludinosus. The sequence goes on from JAUMHQ010000070.1 coordinate 14,833,140, forward strand.
CAGGTGTAGCCATCAGTGATGAGGTAGTAGAGTACTATAACTCAATCCGGGTGCGCCAAGCGGGAACTGATGCAGGGGAAAGGCTTAAACTGGTGGTCATGTGTTTGAGCAAAGACAAAAAGAGCATCGTGGTGGACCATGAGAAATGCCTGAAAGTCAAAGATGTGGGGACCTCGGATGTCTTAAAGAAGATCCTCAGTAAGCTTCCTAACGAAGAGTGCTGCTACGCCCTGTATGACTGCTCTTATATGAACAAGGAGAGCGTGAAGGAGGACCTGGTCTTCATCTTATCGTATGTGGCCTTTGCTTTTCACTGATAAATCTACTTTTGCAGTCACGTGACTTGCTTGTGTTCCATGTGACTGTTTGGTTGTACTAGGAATATCTCGAGTGAAAATCATGCCATTTTCAAATTTGAGAAAAATTGGACATATTTAGGCTGTAAAAGTCTCTTAGGGATAGGCTTACAAGAATCCCTCTAAAGCCTAATCTATTCTTCCTCGGGCAACACATGCTTATTTGTGGCATTTAAAGTAAATTTTTGTTGGAAACTTGAGCGTCCAGCAGAAACAAATATTGATAGGCAAGATCAACTCAAAATAAATACAAAAAAAAAATTTACGTTCATCTAGTGCATGTTTTCATTGAAAAACAATGAAAAAGTAGCACAATGGAACACAAAATGCATTCTGCAAGAAGCAGCTACTTTTATTTTCAACATCTTGCTTGTGTGTCTGTTTATTCCACAGTGCTCCTGAATCCGCCCCCTTAAAAAGCAAAATGGTCTATGCAAGCTCAAAGGCTGCTCTTAAGGCCAAAATGCCAGGTTGGTAATGGTTCTTTAAATGTTACGATTGATATTTTAATTAGTTTGTAAAGTGCTTCTTCTAGTTCACATTATTCCAAAGCAGCTTTAAAGAAAATGAAAACTAAAGCTTCCTGTGCTTTTTCCCTATAGGTTTGAAATTTGAGTGGCAAATTAATGAACCTGCAGACAGAGAAGCATCATGTCTTGTGGAGAAACTTGGTGGAAGGGACACCATAAAGTCTTTGGAGGGGCAGAGTGTGTAAAATTAGACCAATCAGACCAGTGACCCAACAGCCAGTCAGTCAAGAACAGTCATCTCTAGGAATTTATGTATGCTGATAAATTTTCATTGGAACCAGTATTTGCCAATTGAGCAAGTGAGAACTCCTATTTAACATTTACAAATACCAACACTTTGTACTAACAAACCATCAAATATAGTATGACAGCAAATATCCTGGGGTAGAAATTACAATTGGACTGTTTTACTTGAAAAATAAAATCATGTGATTTTCAAAAACGTTTAATGCGTTTCTTAATTAACACGGAATTGTACAAAAGCGACCAAAAATTATGACCATGTTAGGCATTATTAATGTTCCTGTATATGCACCTACGCCAAAACAAACATTATTTAAAACATGATGATTTAATATTGACATGAGACCCAAAAATTCTTGTCAAAGCTTCTAACATAATCCAACATTCTTTAGGTTCATAATTAAATGCTATTAAAGACGTCCTGGGGCCTGTACCATGAAGCTGGATTAGCTGGCTAGCAAAGTAAGTTTAGTTTGCACCAATCCTGGGTTTAAGGTACTATGAAATTGGTTTGGCTTTGAGCAATGTTCATCACCAAAGTAACTTGCACTACACTGCTAACCGGCTCTAGGGCAGGTTATGTTTTAGGTTAGAGAGCTCAAAACGAAATATGACCAATCCGCTTCCAGCAAGGTGACACATGTCTGATGCAATAAAGCCACTCCCCCAGCTTCTCTTACTACAAATTAAAGGACGCTGCATAGTAAAACATAGTTTGAAGATAAAATCATCTGATTTTTTTCAGAATATTTATTTTTAGAATTTATTATTTATATAATTATCTCAATCTATTACACAAACCAGTTTAGTTTAATGGTAATTAAGCTTTTAAATGAAATGTAAATATGCAGTATAAATAAGTAAACATGACCACATATGGAGTTTACATTTTTAAGTGTTCTACCTATAGTGTTTATTTTAGTGTTATACTTAGAAATATTATCTTTATAAAGTAACGTTACAGCTTACTTGCACTGTTACTACTTTTTGTTTAGTTTTTTTTATGCTTTCCTTTCATTAAAAGATCTTGCTGTGTAAATGTGTTTAAATTCCTCATATTGTTCAATCTTTGGTATTAAATCTGACTCTCTCACGAAAAGTGAACGAAAGTTTGAAAGCATGCGATTGGCTGCTTATTGCTGGGGTCACACTTTAATGTGCACGTGATTCAGGATCAAGCCTGAGTTGACAGAGAAAGTTGATGACTAGCTTCATGGTACTACCAAATGGTTTTGTCAACTCAAAACTAATTCAGCCACCATCATGGTACAGGCCCCTGGTCTTTTCAAGCTGGGTTAAAAAAATAGTATACATTTAAAAGGAAAATTTTACCCAAAATTGATATTTACTCACCCTTAGGCCATAAAAGATGTAAATAAGTTTGTTTCTTCATCACAAATTAAATTTAGCTTTACATCACTTGCTCACCAATGTATCCTCTGCAGAGACAGAGAATGTATTATTTATTTATTTTACTAGAGGAAGTGTATGGACTGACTGGTGTTTTGGCCAGAGGTGATGGTTTAAGTTAAAACAACACAAATTAATTTATTCCAGTTATTTGGTCTCTCATTCATACATTCCGAGCACAGGATCAGCTGCTGATCATCTGCTCTGATGGAGACACAAAAACTTTGTATACCAGTTGGATGGCCTAAGGACGAGTATATTTTTATTTTTGGTTCAACTATTTCTTTTTAAAAAAGAAAGAAATGAGACCGTAAAACAAAGCTATATTGCCATTCAACATTTATTATCGAACTTTCTACAATGGTCTTGAAGCCAGCTACAGAGAGGGCATTCCAAATGCTTTACCCATGTACCAATACATTTACGCAAACTCATTCACTTACAAGAAATTAATTGCACTAGTTAAACGTACGCATAACGTACATGCGGTTTCCCTTTTAACACTGACATCAGGAGCAGAGGTGCGGGAACATTAAGAACATATATATAAGGCAGTTGAGGAATATTTTCTGACATAGCCAGAAGGTTTCAGATGGAATGTGAAGTGAAAATAGTTCCAGCACATCTCCGAAATAAAATGTTTGCATGATTTCGATTTCTCCAAAAATCTTCCAACAATTTCTACCAAGACTATATGTACGACAAAAAAAGGGAAGAACAATTTCGGAATGCTTCATTTTGGTCATCTTAAGGCAATATTTGGCAATTTGTTGCGTTTTACACCTCAAACCGAAGTGCCTTGCTTCAGCTCTCCATCACCCTCCTGGAAAACAAAGAACAAACAACGTTAACACAGGCATGCAGCTATTTGTCCTACACATTTTTATTAATATGTATGATGTTTGTACCTTGTGTTGCAGTCTATCCTGCAGGGTACTGACTTTCTCTTTCTCTTTGGAAAGTTGCTCCTGACTGTTTCGTAGCAGTTGTTGGAGTTTGGTGGCTGCCTGGCCCAAATCTTTGGTCATCTTTCGCTCCTTTTCTAGACACTCCTAAAACAAAGCCATGATCATTAGCGATTTACATAGAAACTCACTTCTAACAGTTAAACACGGTCATTCCCGATTCAAAGATCACAAAATACCTTCAGCTGAACAACATCCTCCATGGCTGCAGCATCTTCAGCCGACTTCATCTGTTCTAGATGGCCCTGAAGGTGTTTTTTGAGGGCTTCCTGAGCCTATAAGAGATGGAAAAATGCATTCAATGAATAACATGTTTTTCGAAATCGAGACTAAAAACAAGATCTTGGACACCACTGTACCTGCTCCACTTCTTCAGAGAGCTGCTGGTTTAGAGCCTGTTCACCTTGCAGTTTTTCCAATGTCTGCTCCAGCTGAGCCTGGACCTGACCAAACCAACAATACCACAGAAGTAGATAAGTTATTGTAGTTTATCCATAAAATAGGGATGCACGATAATCATTGGTGAGCTGCGCAACTCCACGCTGATAATGAACATGGTTTTGCACAGCGTGTCCGTAAACAAAGGCTGTGTGTAGTATAAACGGCTCAATGTGAAAAATCACACACGTGACGGCATTCACCGCTGATTACAGATACGGCTTTACATATATCGGCCAATGATTCTCGGTGCATCCCTACCATGAACTACCGCAAAACCTTTCCATGCCAGCCAGCACAAGAGCTCTGAATTAGTGCACAATGCATCCAGAAAATGAGAGTGAAAACAAGCATAAATTCTTAAATAAAAAAAAAAACCAGTAGGATCTTCATAGACGTATGAGAGACAAATATTAGTGGTTAAAAAAGGTTTGACAGAAAGAACCCAAGAGCGCAGATATTCAGAGATGAGCGCCTAGGTTAACACAAGCTGCTGAAACAAAATGCTGAAATACGAATGGTTAGTGAGTAAAACATGCCCTCATTGGCAGCACTAGATAGAGAGACATATGGCACATACATATACCCTCTTGTATAGGGTAAAATCATCCCGGTGTGTAGAGTGAAATCAAATGCGTACATAAATTTGAATAAAATCTCTGCATATTTAGCGGCTGAGTCTCATAACATAATCAGCAAAGTATTAAAGTGAATCATTTTTGGAAGACTTATTCAATAAGCGCCGATTGATTTTTTTTTACCATGTCTCAAAACCTATCTATAACTGCCAAGTGAAGTGCAGGGTGCTTTTCTGTGTCGCACCCTAACCTGACACTCCTCCGCCTCAGGCTGCCCGTTCTCTGCCACTCCCTGAACACGCTTTGTCACGTCATTCAGTTGCTGCCTGACCTGAAAATAAAAGTGGTCACTCAAGAAAACCGACTGTTTATATTCCTTGGCAAGATCTTCTGTTCGTCACATGATTGTGGGCAAACAAAGAAAAAGTAGGTGTAAACCTGTAGCAAATGCTTTGGACGTCAAGAGAAACCAACCTGTGAAAGCTCCTCCCTCTGCGTCTGTATCTCCTTCTGGGCTGCACTCAGCCGACTTTCTGATTCAGCTAAAACCTGCTTCAACTGAAAACAACGAAAATGAACTGTTACGTGACCGAACAAAGACTAGATCTCAAGATTTTCACAACCACGTCAGATGTTAAAGGCAGAGGTCACTGAATGACTGACTAATGTGGCTTTGTATTGCTTTTGTATCTCATATTGTGTCAGTGAATGAGCCTTCAGGCAGTAGTGTGCGCTCACGTGTGTTATCTCCTCAGATTGACTCTGGCTGTCAGTGGACACTGACTGGTGCTCTTTCTCCAATTGGGCCTCGAGCAACATCACTTTCTCCTCCAGCTGCACAGGTGGACAAAATGGATAGATACAGAATAAAAGCTGAATGAGAATTTCTGGTGAGAGAATTCATATATTAGAGATGGGAAGATTCCCCGATTCACTCAGTGCATCGTCTAAAAAAGTTAACGATGCGATGCATCAGTTTAATATGTGTGCATCAGATACTTATTGGCATTTGTATCGCGATGCATCGTTTCTAACGTATCTGCATCGGTAAATCACGATTTATTTCTTTATAATTATTAGTAGACTTACAATACTTTCATTATTTAGAAAGAGGAATTTGTAAAATATGTCG
>JAUMHQ010000070.1:14842819-14860886 GCA_032361165.1 Enteromius paludinosus
TATCGTATCGTTGGCTATGCATCGAGATGCGTATCGCATCGGCCTCAGTTAAGGAGATGCACATCCCTAATATATATGTGTGTGAATTATGGAGCTTCAAAATAATGGCCACTATTCTGGGATGCAGATTGTCTTACATATTGCACTTTCAACATAACATTTAAAAAGGATGTTTTAAAATTCCCTTGTTTCAGTTATCAAATAAAAAATGATCTCAGTTTAAAATGATAATGTCACCTGCTATACCAATTAAAATATAAAGACTTTTATGATGTTAAATATGAGTTTTGAAAGACCCACAAGGACATATAAATGATTTACTTTGCTCAGTGATGAAAAGGTCATGTAGATGAAAATCAATAACAAGAATGCATTAGTTAAGTCCTAATATGAAATATTTAATATTTTGATAATACTTCATTTTATTAGACACTGGATTCATCTTTTGCATTCCTATAGTGTCCTGCTGTCCAAAAACTCATATTCACATGGGAAATCTGTACCTTTTTGGTTCTCTGGTTCTCCTCTGTCAAGCTCTCCTTTGCCTCTTCTAATGTCTGCACCTTGTTGAGTGCCTACATAAAATAACAAACGGAAGCTTTCAAACTCTGTCACTTGAAGGTGGAATGACCACCAAATCCCCAAAATATTATGAACGTTTTCCATAAGATGTGGATAACAAAATCAATTTCAAATTTTTATTAAAATGATATATATGTATTTGTGAGTGTGCGTGTGTGTCAATACAGTAAATTAACCCACCATCCTCAGTTTCTCCTCTGACTCCATTATCTGGGTCTTCCACACCCGCTCCTCCTCCTCTACACTCTTCTGAAGTGTTTTCAGCATCCCCTCCTAAAGAACATCAGGAAACAGGCTCAATCTCATTCCCATTAAGGCTTTGCTGGAACAGATTTTTGGTGTATAATCTCACCGTCTCAGCCAGAACGCTCCTGTACTGTTCACATTCAGACTGTAATGTGCATTGACTCTCCTGGGCTGCCTGAAGTTTCCCCATTATCTCCTAATAATTAAAACAGCATTGACAATTATGCCTTACATCCCCAGTAGGAGGCAACAAAGAGCCACATAAGGTGATAACAGCACAAGGCCACACACCGCAGCACACTCACCACCATCTCTGTGCTTTGCTGGGACTCTTGGCTTTGTTGCTTTAGATTTAGCACCTCGTGTGCTTTCACAGCAAAGTCTTGCAGCCAATTGGTCTGAAGGAAGAGAATGAGAGACTCAGGATTAGCTTGCATCCCCCATGTGAATGGTGAAAGTACACTGCCATCAAGTACACTGCCATTTAGAAGTTGGGGGTTTTAAAGAGATTCATACTTTCATATAAAAAAATTCAATGGGTACCAAAACATATTAGAAAGATTTCTGAAATATCATGTGATACTGAAGACTCCAAATTCATCTTTGCCATCACAGGAATACATTCAAATTTAAGAAAATATTAATATAGAAAAGTTATCTATTCTGTAATTTTGATCTAACAAATGCAGCCTTGGCAAACAAACCTTGGAGCTACTATATGTATAGAGTGTCTGATGTTATGAGTATTTGCTTTTCCAAAACAAGCCAATATTACAAATAGATCCAAAAACTAAACTGAGAAATGAAACCATGAGAAAACAAATCCTAGACACCTGTGCTGTCTCAATGTTGACGTGTGGGAAAAGAGAATGAAGAACTTCTTTGGTCTCAGCCTGGACAGATTTCAGCATGCCCTCCAAACTTTCCTGTAACAACATTATATGCCAAGAGTACTAAATATTTACATAAACACCTCTAAATCCATCAGAAATGAACGGAAGAATCAAAGCACAGAAATTCAACAACAAAAAAAAAAAAAGAATCTTCTGTCCTAGTTAAAAGCCAAGACACTTGAATAAATACATGAAACAAATGATTTAAGGCTTTTTTTTAAACTGAAAACCCACAACACCAGTAGTATTAGACACAAAAAGAACGGCCTATATATGGTTATTTAAAAGTCCTGAAATAGAAATGGAAGCACACTACAACAATCTGCTTTGTACGGCAAGACCACATACCCAGATGACAGGAGATCAAATGTGCGCATGTTTTATGAATCACAGTGTGAATGTAAGATAGTGACAAGCACATTCACATTTGGCTACTTACGTAATTCTTGCCTTGTGACTGATTTAGTTCCTTGAGCTGCTGCGCTTCCTGTTGTAGTGATGTCACTTGGCTCTCTTTTTCAGTGACACTGAAAAAAATGATTATAATAAATAAATAAATAAACACTCAGCTTTTGTGGAGGAAGTCGCTCATCACATTATGGTGTTAATGTGGGTGGCTGATAGGAATGTACACATGCAGTGGCCTTCAGTAGGACTGAATACGTACCTTTTATGCAGTGACTCCAGCTTGGCTGTGCTGTCTGCCAGCTGTAAATGAAGAGTGCATTATTAGAAAATAGTGGATTGTTTTAAACTAACAAATGACACACATCACCTTTAAAAGTCAAACGTACTAATATGAGGATAACAGTGAAGTCTCACTTACTTTAGTGTCATACTGTTCTTTACACTGCTTCATCTCTTCTTCAAACAGAGCCACCCGAGACTCCTTTTCTTTTAAACTACAGAAACAGGAAGAAGAGAACATATGGCATTAAATCTTAATAAGAGAATGAGGAAAAACAAGAATTTGAAAAAGTTGGCATCACAAATGACGGATACCTGTTTTGAAGCTGTTCCAGCATTTCTGTGTTTTCAAGCTAGGAATATTAATAATAATAATACATTTAATTAATGGTTTGGTCTAAATTGAATTATTGTTTGAAGTGTGAGGGTTTGCATATGATAAACTTACTCTGCTGAGGTCTGAACTTTTTTCTTTAACCTGTTGGAGCTCTCCCTGAAGAGTTGCTATTTGGTCAGCCTTTTCTTTAATGCTTCATTTCAAAGGAAAAGATCAGATAAACCGATTTGATTCATTCAAATCAACTACTGAAATGTATGAAGCAAGCATCAGAAAACATCCTTATCGTACCTGTTCTGCAGCTGCTGCACTGTTGTTGTGTTATCCACCTGAAGGTGACATGTTATTGGTTCATTATTGGTTCATATTTTTTAAATATTAACGTTTTACTGATGAAAAACTAAAATGAGCTGAAAATGTCTAAAAAGCAAAATGTTCAGCTTCACCTGATTGGCAATGCTGTTTTTGAGTTGGACCAGTTCCTCTTCTTTCTCCTTCAGGCTAGAGAGCAACAATCAATGTCAATTTACATTTACTTAAGGTCAGCTGTAAAGCTGATGAAAATTTAGTAATGAATCGTTTTAGTTTTTGCCTCTCAAGCAAATATGGCCTTATATCTTACCTGCTCTTTGCTTGCTCCAGTTCAGCCATCAAAGTCTGTAAATATAACATATTCAAATGACCTCACAATCATATTTCATGTTTAACAAAAACTTGAACCTATTTAATTTGACATTGACAATTCACAGAAAGTAGATGGTCACCTCTGATTTGTGGTTCTGTTCTTTGTTCTGACTAGCCTCCATCAGTCTCAGCTGACTCTGCAGACTCTCCAACTGAGAGGTCTGCTCTTTCATTTGCGCCTCCATACTGGCCACACGAGCTTGAGCCTCTGAAACAGCACAGTTATGAAGAGATCTCTTATTTCTAATTACCAATTCATAACATTGCAGATGCTTTTTTTGTTTGGCAAGAAACCTGATTGAAAGTGTTTTGTTAGACGAAACATTTTGAATACTGAAAGCATTACACCTTGCGTTATCTGCAGCTCGGGTCTACCCAAATATTTCAGTTATAAAGAATGTTTTTAAAGCAGACTGAATCTACAGAGTGCTTCCTTGCTTAAGAAGCAAACAGGTGCTGACCTGCTAGAGCACTGGCGTCTTTCTGAGCTTGTTCAAGCTGTGCCTGAAGGCCGTTTCTGCTGCTCTGGGTCTGTCTGAGCTCCTCGCTCACTTCTTCCAGACGCTTCTGCAGGGCCTGTTCACTGCTAACCCAGTTTGCCTGCAGAGGAAAAAAAGCATGAAAATTTCTAAAATAATATAACCGGAACTTTGTCTCTCCCTATGTCCGATTGCTCAGAGATTATATGTAAACCTTAAAGTTTATAATAAAAAAGAAAGGCTTCTCATAAGGTTGTTCTACACAAAAACAAATTATTTAGATCACTGACTCACACTCTCCAGACATTACCCGCATCTCTCCTAAGAGTCTAGCTGCTTGTCTAGCTGCTTAAAATGGGCTCAGGACACACTTCAACACAAGGCTGCCTTTTATTCAGTGGTCTTCGGTTTGTAGCATAGGATTAGCGAATAGTCGTTCTATCTGTGTTTCCAGTATGAATAATCAGATACTTTTGCCTGAAGATCGCTCTTAAGAAGAGCTTCCTGTAGTGTAGGCCATGCTTCAAACCACAGAGTGCTGCTGAGCGATCAAACTGGCAATCAAATGTTCTGCCAGCATGTGATCAATCCCATTAGTAGAGGGACCAGCAAGCCTAATCAAGCTTTTTAAATACACACACAGATTGCTAAAAACTAAGCTTGCCTACCTGCGGATGTGAAAGGCTAAACAACTCAGTAAGACGTAGCAGAAAGCTCTAATGAGGCCGGTCATCACGCTGGGAGATGTTTTATAAAAATTAGAGTGGCATTTTGAAGTCTTTCATTAGACGCATCACAAAACTAACTGCAACTCGGCAAACTACACAACAGGAATGATTGGCATCTGTGTGTGGTGCAAAAGAAGGGCGAGTATCTTCACCTGCAGCTGGGTCAGTTGTTTCTCAGCCGCGGCTGCTTTCGATTCCAGATTTTTCCTGAGCTGTTCGTCAGCCTGCAAGGTCTCGTTCTTCTCCCCTAGCTCCTTATTCAGTCGAACGCAGTCCTGGCGCAGTTTGGCCAATTCAGCATTTTGCCTAATCAACCAAAAACAAAATTAATAAAATAAAATACTTTTCTGGACAACCCAATGTAGTTGTCATCACGACCAGCAGCTATCATCAACAACCCACATAAAGACATTTTGATGGTCGCTTGGATACTACTGTTGCAATCTTATTGGCCAAAAGTTTTGCTCATCCAGGTGTTGTCTCAATGTCTGTCACTATTGTGAAATTGTGAAGCATGCAAGACATTATTCTGTGGGTTCATACTTGCTCTCCGTCTGACTGGTGGCTTGGTTAAGTGCATCTCTGAGGATAGAGTTCTCCTGCTGCAGACGGGCCAGCTGAGCATTAGGGCCTTTCTCCAGCTGGTCCTGGAGAGTCAAGACCTAAGGAAGAGTTGAAAGGGCTTAGGCACGTCAGGTAAATATAAGGGCTGCCAAAGCTCACTAATGTGATTCATTAAAAGCATCTAATCCTGTTAAATTTAATGCATTCACTTATACCTTACGCTAACTTCCATCTATGTTACAATGTACAATGCTATAATTTTAACGAATGAATGCATATTTTGGTAACTTCATAATTTAACTGTGTTTTCTATCCAACTGAATAAATATTTTGCTATACGTCCTTGTAATCATGTGACTTTTTAGAGAGTCTTGCTACCATGCAGGTGTATGGCAGAGAATCTCACTTTGGCATTAAGCTGCTGAGTCTCCGCGAGGTGGTCTTGATAACTGGCCTGCATGCGAGCTTGCAGGGCGATGATGTCCTGCTCTCGTTTACTCAGCTGAGAGCTCAGCCTGGTCTCTACAGACGCCACCTTTGACTTCTCCACAGAGAGCTCCTATACAACAAACAGAAATTATACACAAGTCATGATCTGGTGTGAAAACGGGCCATCACAATACTTGTGAGCTGGTAAAAAAAGGTTTTTTTTCCTTGAAAGAAATGCTTACTTTCTTTTCAAATAGGATTCATTAACTGAACAAATATAATGATTGTTTTCAACATTACCAACTTTATAATGGTAGTGTAGGTTTAAAACATGGCACTATCAACATCAGACCAAAGCAAAATATTTAATGAAGAGACTGGCCAGTTTTCCCCTAATAGAGTCCATATAAGGTTTAATGCGAATGCACATATCAAACTTTTCCTAATTAATGTGCGATTATTTTTATAGACTGGCATAAACTTAGGCCTCACTTTAGTCAAATCCCTCAGTCGGCTTTTAACAGCTGCTGAGTCTTCCTGCTCCGCTGCCATCTGCTTGTCTCGTTCTTCCAGCTGTTTCTTCAGCACAACTACCGGATCACCCTTCTGTGTGGCCTATACAAATTCATAAAACTCTGTTTAGATAAACTTCCTTGTTAGATTTAAATATAGTGAAAGATCACTCATTTACAAATGTAACATTTTAGGAAGTTGGCCATACCTTGTGCCAAGTGTCCTGAATAATGCCAGCCTTATCAGACAGAATCTCAATGAGCTGCTGGGCCTCTCCTTCAGTGAACACCATACTCCTCACCGTGGAAAGCAGGGCTTTGTAGGGCAGGTACAGCGGACTGTCTGCGGGGTCTGCAGCCACCGCTAGAGAGAAAACAAAACAGAACTTTAAGGCATGTCTAAGAAAAAGAATACAAATAACAGAACTCACCATCCACTGAGAAAACACAGTTACATGCTTTTGGCGTGCCAGTGTGTTAAGAAGTTAAAAAGCTAAGAAGTGCTCTGCGGCAAACCCATCTCTGTTCACAGCAGGGTGTCCACTAAACTAGATTCATCGTGATTATAAGCGAATTCTCCAAATCATTTTATTACGCTCCTAAACATTCCCATAACACCCACACCATGATCTCCAGCATCCAGTCAAACATGTTGAGAACAGCAGTGTCATAAAATAAAACCGACAGACCAAAACAAGTGCAGCTTCCAGAGAATGACGTGTGCAATACAGTTAACTGAAAGCCTGTACAGTGGCGTTGGCATGCACTTTCGTGTTCTTTATTGACTCGCTGTGTTATTTAGACAGTGCCAACATATTATGAGTGCAGTGTGGCACCAGGGTGAGATGGCACTCAAGACTGACCATAAACTCCTATTGTCCAGTCACCAAAGGCCTTTGTGCGATCCCTTAATGGAGCAGCTGAGGCAAAAGTATTGTTTGAACAGGGCCGAGAGTCCTGCGCTTCGTGAGGAGAAGTGAAATTCTGGGTGGCACCTGAACTGCCTCAAACTCTCTGCTTTTTCCCATGGCCAAAGCAGAGCAATACCTCATCACAAGTGAGTGGAAAATTCATAAGGACTGACTACTAAAAGGAGGAGTTCAAAAGAGAAAAAAAAAAAAACACACACACACTACAGTAGTAATGAGAGATGATCAGAGTTATATGGTTATCATTTAAAAGAATAAAGAAAAAAAAAACTCAAACTGTGCTTCAGAGCCTCTGAACTAGCACACACACGTGCATGAAAACCAGCACAAGAGCAGAAGAATGCAGCTCACTGCCTCCGTTCCCCTGTGAGTAGCACTTCAGACAGAAACCCACTCTGTGCTCTGCAACCAATCAGAGCCAACATCAGCAAATAAGGAGTAGTGCTATTCCAACACCCCGCCCACAAAGGAAATAGAGCACATCAGCGCTATTTGTCAGAAGAAACAATCCAGACGGTACTCTGAACGAGATGAATGACATCAGGAAGTGACACGTATATAAACTTAAGAGTCAGCCACTTCACATACACCATATTTTCAGCTTTTCCAGGCTCCGCTTGAAGGTTTATTACATGTAGATGTGTGGTCTAGCCAAAACAGTTTTATCTGTGTGTATTTAAGGGTCTGGCAAACCAGTAAGAAGCATCCTGTTATTGCACACTGAGGCTATTCTTCCCTTAAGGCATACCTACATCTAATATATTAATTTGCTACACTTCAGACAAATTACACTGCATTTGCCTGATAATGTAAAATTATTTTTAAAATAAAAATTATATATATTTTAATTAAATACAATATATAATTAAATGTGTAACATTGTAATCAAGTATTTATAATAGTATTAGGTATTTGATTAAAAAAATTATATATTTTTATTATATATATTTATTAAACATATATATATATATATATATATATATATCTCAAACATAAATCTTTATTAATATATGGAACATTATCATTCAAAATGAATGCTAACCTAATATAATCACTAGGTTAAAGCCTTAAAGAGTCTTTGAGCTGGAATTTAGTGCCTATAAAAAGCATTGATTTTCAGCAGCACCTGTTAGTCCTTCAATGTGGCAAAAGAAAGACAAGATGGGTAAGCTGGTGGAACAGGAAACAGAGTAATAGACAAACCATGACTCCTAAAGGTTTGATGATTCCTTGGTGCATCCTACTGACTTTTATTTTAAAAGCTACTTTTATTAATAATAATAATAATATTATTTATTATTCTAATTAAGTGAAATGTCTAATAATTTACAGAAGCAAAAAGAAACAGGAGAGGGTAGCCTCCACTTCCTTTTGGGTCTGTGCATCTTGCCTCGTTCCTAGTAATAAGCTGACCAGTTAAAATAGGTGATTTTGTGGAGTTAATAGCATACCTGGCTCTGACTTCTTCTTGGATCCTCCTTTCTTCTTGGCTGGAGCATCCTGTTTGGACTCTTCTGCTTTGGCCGACACAGCAGTTGCTGAGGCAGCTTTTGGAGTACCCACTGGAGGCACCGCCATGATAGGAACCTTTTTGGTCACCATCTCCAATGGAGCGACAGATTTGGACTGGATCTCAGAAGAAATAGACTCTGCTTTTGCTTTCTTCTTCCTCTTTTCCTTAGGAGATGGGGCAGGTGGAGCATCTTCAGGAGCAGGATGGGACGCAGGAGGGGTAGGACCTGCAGAAGAAGGTTTTCGGTCAGGTGGAGACGATTTCTGCACTGGGGCTGGTGGAGTGACTTTCTGGGTTGGGGCATTTGAAGCAGACTTTTGTGATGGGGCAGGCTGAGATTTCTGGGTCTGTGCATTTGAAGCAGACTTTTGTGATGGGGCAGGCTGAGAGGATTTCTGTGTTGGGGCAGTTGGAACATCCTTTTGGGTTTGGAGAGGCTGAGATTTCTGGGTCTGAGCATTTGAAGCAGACTTTTGGGTTTGGGCAGGTTGAGAGGACTTCTGTGTTGGGGCAGTTGGAGCAGCCTTTTGGGATGGGGCAGGTTGGGAGGACTTCTGTGTTGGGGCAGTTGGAGCATCCTTTTGGGTTTGGACAGGCTGAGAAGATTTCTGGGTCTGGGCATTAGAAGCAGCTTTTTGGGATGGGGCAGGTTGAGAAGATTTCTGTGTTGGGGCAGTTGGAACATCCTTTTGGGTTTGGGCAGGCTGAGAAGATTTCTGGGTCTGGGCATTTGAAGCAGCTTTTTGGGATGGGGCAGGCTGAGAAGATTTCTGTGTTTGGGCAGTTGGAGCAGCCTTTTCAGTTTGAGAAGATTGTTGTGCAGGGGCCGGTGTTGCAATTTTCTGGTCAGGGGCAGGTGGAGTGGCCTTCTGGGCATTTGAAGCAGCCTTCTGAGTGCGGGCAGGTGAAGTGGATTTCTGTGCAGGGGCAGCTGGAGCAGACTTCTGGGCTGGGGCCGGTGAAGATTTCTGTGTAGGAGAAGGTGAAGCAGATTTCTGGGCAGGAGAAGGTGAAGCAGACTTTTGGATAGGTTCAGAAGACTTTTGGGCCGGGCCAGGTGGAGTTGACTTTTGAGCTAAGACAGTCGCAGCTGGTTTCTGAGTCGGGGCAGGTGGGGTGGACTTCTGAGATGGGGTGGGTTGAGGAGACTTCTGAGCAGGGGCCTCTTGTTTAAGTGCTGGTGTAGAAACCTGTTCTGGGGCCAGAGGAGCTGGAGGACTGGGCTCAGCTGGCACTTCTATAACCTCAGGGGAGGCCTCTGACTCCAGGAGCTTCCCGTTGGGCTTATCTTCTTTTTTCTTAGCACGATTTTTCTTCTCAGTTGCCTTGTCCTTTTTCTTCTTGTCTAACCGTTGGCTGGATATGGTCTTCCCCTGCTCCTTCCGCTGCTTGGCTATAGCTTCTTCATATGAGGTCTCCTTCATGGAAAATGTTGAGACCAGAGCAATCCCAATGGCTGAGAACACCATGAAGCCACCAAACACCACAATTCCAAGAGTCTGAGGATCGTAGATATCCATGACTGCTTGTTTCCGTTCTGATAAAAAAGAAAACAAAAATGTAATGTTTGGTGTACTTTTATGTCAATAATATTTGTATATTCAAATATTAAAATATATTCTGCATATTTTTAAGTCCCTCTTACCTTCAGATTATCTTTATCAAACACATATTTGTCACTGTGCTAGTTAAAATTTTACACCAAGGAGTAGGACACTATACTAAGTTGGCTTCTGAATGCTGACCTGAAGAAAAGCCTCTTCAATACAATAAGCTAACACTGCATTTGGTAGAAGAGGACCAAGTATAGATGTCCAAGTGTGCTACCCTCCAATTCTACTACTAAACTTGGATGCTTCCTTACAATACACAACCGCTCTGTTTGGTAAAAAAAAAAAAAAGAGGAGTTATGTAAGAGGGTTTTCCATTCCACCATGTGCTGGTGTCTGCAAATTTCTATACTCTGCTGCTTGCATGGGATTCATGCTAATCGCACACTCCATGTGTGCACCAAAGCATAAATGCGTTGCAAAAAAAAGCTGTGAACTTTGACATATCTCAGAATCAAGAAAAATCTAGATAACTTTCAGAGCACAATAGAGGTTTAGTGGCCATTGGTAACTTGTACATTGGAACGCTAAGTTTTTAGGTAAAGAGATTTGCGCATTAACTACTCTATAGCCTTTGACTATGTTTTCTTCCTTGTGTTGTAATATATAGCTAATTACTTGATTGGGTGCCAAGTAATTATTAGGTGCCAAGTAGATTATACAGGAAACTTGAATGAAAAAGCATACTTAATATTAGATAAAAAAAAATCTATACTGTGCTATAAGTTTATTAGCATTATGTAAATACCTTGATTTCCAATTATAGACATGTTCATTGATAGTTAAATGCAATGGATATGAGGGGGTAGGGTCAATTTTTTCTCTCTAAAATATATCAATAATTGTGCCAGTAAAATGTGACCGACTACATTTATTTCTGTCTTATTTAGATGTCATGAGAAAAAAATCTTTTTTTTTTTTTTTTCAACTCTACTCAAAGCCATTTTAAAAAGCCAACAGGGAATTATGAGAAGATTCAACATTTGATATAAAACTGAATTAAAAGTCTCATTCATATTAGGATTTTGCTCCATATGCTTCAAGTGAATGAGTGTTCAGTGAACGTACAGTAAGAAATCAAGGCTGAGAGTTTCTTAACTACAGCTATACTTGAAGTATGAATGACCTATCAGAATCATGTTTAAACTAATTCCGAAATTTAGCTGTTTGAGGCGAAATGTGTTATTTATTATACCATTTCCTTTGCTAGCTCACAAAGGAAAAGCTGGAGTTAACTGTCTGCCTACAACAGAGCATCACTCGAAGCAAATTGTAAAACCACTTATTATAATCATGCTATTCGCTTCGTAACTACATTAAGATCTCTTCAACCCACTGGGATTACTAAGTAGTTAAAGAGGGGACAAAATAAACGGGAGAGACCAAAGTTTACTGCTAATTTCTGCTGAAGATCTTTTAAGCTTATACTGAATAACGCCATAACAAAAAGCTTTAAATCTCACCTTTTCTCGCGGCAGATTTCCGTTGGATGAATCACTTCAGGAAGAGTTTAAACAGAAGTGATTATCTCGAATCCCACTGCCTCACTACTCCAGCCAAAAAAAAATAAAACAAAAAAAAACAAAAAATTCTTATCCCCAGCTTGAGGAGTCAGTCGGTGTCTGTGTGGAGTCGTGGCACTTTCTCGCGCTGGCATTACGCCGGTCAGTGGCCCACATTCCGTTCATCCTGAAGACAGCTGATTGGCTAGAGGGGAGTCAGTCAAAGAGACGCGAACCAATAGAATTTTGCTGTCGTAAAAGAAGGCTGTTTTTTTCTAATTTGATGGGAGTTGTAGTTTTTTTCACAGAGTTCAATTGCCTAGTAAACGAACATGGATAGCTGGCTAAAATTGGATTGTGTCCTATGGTGTAACATTTAATGTTACAATGATATACATGTTCACATACAAATAACTTGAGGAATAGCATGAGAGAGGTTTATCTTCAAAGGTTTTTTTTTTAATTATTATTTAAAATACAGCCCTTAATTTCCAAAATGTGTTTCACTTGAAAATAACTTTTAATGATAATTATTTAATCTTTAAAAGATTACATGCCTCGAAAAATAAGTATAATACCTTGTTATGAACATTCATACAAAAGAAAATCCAGCTTTAGGGAAACTATTTTCAGTCATTAACTACTTTTTATATCATTCATATGAGACTGTGTGTACTGTGTAAATGAAGGTGTGAATTATTTATTGCTAATGTCCTTTACAAACCAGTATAAGATAAGTCAGTATTTATATTCTTTATCCTTATTTGCCTTAAGCTTATTCCATGACACTCAGCTTCTTATTGAACAGATTAACATATATTGACCATAGCAAAATATCTTAATTTACTTTTGTAAGGTATTCTTTGGTGTGGTTGTGTTGTGTTAGGTGTGTGGTGTAACAAACATTTGTTTAGCAGCGGGTGTGGTTTCCACAAAGCACTAGAACATCAGTGGAAATCTTTTTTAAGGCTTCAAAAACACATCATGCTTTGTAGAACTCAAACACATATCGCTGTACACTTTAAAGCAGATTTTAAAACTAACCTAAAGTTTACTTTAAAGGAGTGGATGCACGCATTCCACATTCATTTGTTTTTTTGTATATTAGCATGGTGTATTAGTACTCACTGAATCAAATTGAATAAGAGGGCGTTGAATGAAATATACAGTAAAGCAGATTTAGTGCGTCACCCCACACCTTCTTGCTTCTCCTAACAAACGCTTAGAATTTCTGGCATGCTTTCACTTAATTCCCAATCAGGTGAAATTTCATCGTTGTTTTCTTTGCAGTTTACACTTCTTTATAAGCACAGAACATTATTTGATAGGTGCATGAATTACTGAATTATTTTCTTTGACCGTTCAACCTGCAAATGTATAACAGATCACACATTTGCTACATTTATATTATACTATGATATGCAAGTTAAATCTATTTTCTTCAAATCTATAAAATCAACACGTCCAAACAAACATTAATTCAATATTTTCAGATGTTTTTTCATCCTCGTAAAAAGCAGTGCCCACATTGCTTCATAACAGTCTTGAATTTTACAACAGGTCTCATATATATGTAAATGTTAGAAAAACTGGCATGAAACTGTTGATATTACTGCTGACTCATGGATTTATCGGTTAGCCATTTGAGGTCAAGTCAACGTGGTCTGTTTGCTTTGTGAGTGATAAAAAGTCTGAGCTAAAGTAGTGTGTGGTCTAAAAAAAGTATCAACAATTTTTCATTAACTGTCGAATCCTAATGGCTGTATAATTAGCACATGGACATAAATGCGAAACAATAATAAGTACTGCCTTTGTTCATATTAAACGCTAAATTAAACAAAAATATAATACATATTGTAAAAAAATACAGTACAACCAGCATGTCATTCATTTTAAAGTATTTTGCTATGTTTTCTGGTCTAGAGCACAGATGGAGCCCAGAACATTATATAAGCTATAAATGTCTGCGTGGTGGATAGTGTCTCAGCTGTTGGCGCAATGTTTGATGTCTGTTGAGCAAACAAAACTGCTTCTCCAACTGTATCAAGAGAAGCGGACAAACTGGTCTGCTTACACAAGTTATATTAAGGCACACTATATACATTTCTTTAGAATCACATCCGGATTTCTGTTGGTACGCTCTTATCTAACCACTCAATGGACTGAACACAAGGGAATCAAAGCAGATGCCCTTTAGAGTACTTTCAGCACCTGGGTTTCTAACTGTTCATACCGTCTGGGTTACAGCTACATTTTCGGTCAGTTTGCATGCATTTTATGAGATTTGTCCCTTTTGCAATCTTGCTGAGTAGCCCCGCCCATTGTGAAATCTCATTGGGTAAAACACATTAAAATTCTTCCAATTCATTTCAAATTCTTCAAACATTTTGTGCCACTTTCAACATCACTGTCCTCTCACAAGAATTAACTTTTTAACATTTAACCTGAAATTATCGAGTCTGTGGCTGCATTGCCCTTGCCATTTTCTGTTAAATGCAGGTGCAGTCATTCGACACAGGACAAGGCACTCTGACCCAGAATTCTGACATGTGATTGGGTTATCCAAAGACAATCTTGAAACTCTGTAGGAAAGTAGGTCCGTAAAATGATTTTCAGATTGTGGTTAAAAGGAAACTGGGACAGAAGTATATAAAGATTTAATGGCATTGTAAGAATGTAATGAAAGTCTAGTATGACTGGAAAGTGGGTGGAATTGTATTGGATGACCCACTTAACGTCTTATATTTCTGTTTCAAGCTGCTCAACTTTGTATTGTACATGCAGGCTAGAAAGTATATTGAGCCCGTGCACTTACTGAACGACCTGTGGGGGATTGCTGTGGTATTATGATGGACATTTATCATTATTGATTCAAATTATTGTGTTTCGTTATCAGTTATGTATATTAGGATTATATGTTACAACTCATGTTGTTTAATGAATGTTTATTGTATTATTTACTGCAGTTTATCATCATGATAGTGTTTTGTGTTTGTGTGTGTGCACACCATAGCCTATCTTATTATTTAATAAGCTTAAATGTTATTTGCAGTGAACTTTGCTTCTTCCAATGCTTCTTCCTTTTTCTTTACCACCTGTGTTACTATTGCGGTATATATGTTAAAGGTACAAACCAGATATTAGCAGCAGCTTGGCCTTGACCTTTCAGCGGAAAAGGCTGTGGGATTTACCAGATTCAAATGTTCTAGCTGTTTTGTAAGCAGTAAATGTTACAGGTTGTTCTGTAAATATGTCCGTATCTTTACTGTACTAAAATTATTCTGGCAAACACAGCTGTCTTTTTCTCTGATTACCAGTTAAGAGTTTTTTTTTTTTTTTGTTTCTTTAATATATACACAAACTTTATACAGTGTTGTGGAAAAGATACTCTAAATGGTGGATAGTAAAAATGGAAAAGGAAAAGAAGGCCATAAAGTTATTTATTGATGTTTAATGGATGGCGCTAGATGGCCTCCAGATATACAGTATGTGGGAGCTCTACACTTATTACAAATATTCAAATGCAAAACCACAAAATTTCCACCTCTAATGCAAAGATTAACCATATATATTGTGTGGTTTGGAAACACTGACCCACATCCTGGCTGTGATGATAGCATTTTCCAATTTTGTCTGAGTCCATTTTACCTCATCGCTGGTTTTAACAAACTAAGCTTTCTTTTTTCTTTTTCTTTTTTTGGCAGAGCATGGCGTTTGGGTCTGCCATCCAATTCTTACATTCTTGCATCAGCACATAGACGTTTGGCCAGTCATGATGAGTCACCACCACATTCAGCTTAATGGAAAAAGAGGCCTGGCTATTACAAACAGATGAAGTCTAAATGCAGAAAGTCTTGTAGAAAGCCCCTTCCCTATAAACATAATGTCATTCATAATCATGAGCTAATTTTGTGTCATTACAGCCAGCATGTTGCTGAAAATCCTTTCATAGGAAGGCAAATACTTTCAGCAACAGGCAGATAATTATGTCTGTGGGAATAGCAGCTTATGAGCGGGTCATGAGGTCTGAGTTACAGTCAGAAGACATGAAGTTTAGAGGCCAATGATAGGGAAATATAATCAGAATGCAGAAGTAACCAGTTCCTCTTCCCATCGACAGAAAAATATGAATCAGTGGATAATGTACTGAGCCCAACAGTTGAAAAGTGGACAGCAACTCCAGCTCCAAACGAAAGGAAGGAAGAAACTGGGGTAAAAAACAAAACAACAACATCAAGACATCAGATGTGTCTGCTCAACCCATTTATTGATCTCAAACTGTGAATGATTCTATTAAATATTATAAAGCTTCCCCTTAAAAGCCACTGGTAAAGAGCTATTGCTTCTTTTGTGATGCTATAGTGTCTTAATATGATGTCCAATAGCACAGCACTCGTCTTAATCAATAAGTGACACGTCATTAAAAGTCATAAGCACTACTACCCTCTGGTGGAAAAAGAACATATTCAAACCATTAATAACTGATGTGTCTCAACATCTCTTATTAAAAGGTAAAAAAAAGTCATATAAAGACACAAGATCGGAAAGCAGGGAATATTTATTTTCATTATTGCAAGCTTTCATAAAAATGATGACAGTCCATATGAAAAAAAACGTTTTCATCTATACAATCATTTATAAAAGTCGTCTTCTCCGAGACGTGATTGTAATAGTGCTTTTACAAAACATAATCTCCATAATCAGTAAAGTTACATCTTTTTTTGTGGTTTAACATCAAACCAAACTTTACACATATTTTGGTCCAATTTAAATGTAGCAGGTCTTACACTGTTAGTAACAACATATAGAGAAAACATTTAGTCAAGTAAAAAAATACATTTGAATAAGGAATGTTGATTTATATTTATGAGTGAGAGGGTGTGAAGGCTAACCATGAAACTAAAACGGGTGGCATTTTCACAAGTTCAGTCTTCAGAAAAGGAAACCATGCAGCTCATTGGAGGGAAACAGTTTTTTGTTTACACAAATATGGAAGCACCATCTTATTCAAATACTCTGGATTACACTCTTTTTGTCCTCATTTAGTGTAAGTCTACAATTTAAAACAAAAATAACCAGATTCAATACAAAAAGTGCTGTTTTTGACCCTGACAAATAGTGATTAGAAAGTATTTGATGGTAAATTAATGGCAACATTTTACGAAGTAATCTGTGACACTAGGTTGTGTCTTCGGTTAAATCTCGACTAAACAGAAAAATGATACACGTAACACTTTATACTGCTCTGTTTGTCATCATACGTCAATTTAGGTCACAGTTCATGATCAGCTTTCCAGTGTGACAGCAAAAAGCAGATAAATCACATTTAATGGTATAATATTGCGAAAAAAAACAACCAAACAGAAAATCGCTGAAATTATGCAATTTTTTCTTTTTTTTTTGTTGTCACTGCGGTGCTATATATCAGTCTGCATAATCCAAGCTAAAACATCTTATTTAGAAAGAAAGAAAAAAGGATGCTATTGTGTTATTGATCATTCAAATAAATGGGAGAGCTTTTGGGTGATGTCATGTTCACTGCCCTCAGTTTGTTGGCAAGATACCGGCAGTAAAAGGAGGCATGACCAAAGAAAAACAACAAGTGTAAACATGGTTGAGACATTGCTGGTAGAGGCTCTTGTTCACTTTTTGGAGAGGTTACTGAACCACGTTTAAGACATCTGAAGTTGGTACATTCAGGTTCCCCTCCAATGGGTTGGTAACAATGCAAGGAGCTCAAGGTGATCCAGTGACATCATCATGTGGGTCAGTTGCCATTAAAGATCTCAATGCTGCTCTGCAGAAGGGACATGCTGTTCTGTAGTGAGCATACAGTAGAAACAGCACAACAGAGAGAAGGGAGAGAACAGATGGAAGAAAGTTAGCTACTAAAAAAAGGTTTTTATGTCTATTAACCAACCAATGGCAATGATATTCCAAAGTCTATCATGTTTACTTTAAGAGTGCTTAAATAACATTTGTTATTTTTTAATGTTAAGCTTACCAAGGATGTATTTATTTGGTATTCAATCTCCCAATCTACAGAACGTGTGTTTTTTAATTAATCTAAAAATTAGAGACACTTGGAAAGCACTTTTTTTCCCCTCATTTTACCAGGGGCCTCATGTACAAAGACCTGTGTAAATTTATTACTAAAACATTGCGTACGGACAAACCTGGAAATGTGCGTACGCACAAAAACATGCATATGTACGATCACTTCCGGCGTTCGCGCGCATGCGTATTCGGCGTTTGCGTCTCTAAAGCGCGAGATCACAACAGATCACTTCCGGGGTTTGCGCAATCTACGCCAAAGCGTGTACACAGGGAAGCCCGAGACGGATTTTACATGGTTGTCTGTCAGAGGTAAAA
>JAUMHQ010000070.1:14868297-14882509 GCA_032361165.1 Enteromius paludinosus
TACCAGACTGCCACGGTTAAAGTTAAAAATCTTCGTTTGTGTTCTGCTGACGAAACAAAGTCACCTACATCTTGGATTGCATGGGGGTAAGTAAATAAACATCAAATTTTCATTTTTGGGTGAACTATCCCTTTAAGCCTTGTCTGTGAAACAGGGGCATAAAGGTTTAGGATTAACATAAACTTAAAACATGAAAGAAGATAATCTCAGTATTTTTTGATCAAAGTCATTAGTAACCAGCTTAATTAACAAGTCTTCAAAATGAGTTCAAAGAGTTACAATTTTTGGGTGAACAAAATTTCTTCATTTGAATGAATCAGCACGATTTGTTCAAGAAACAAATGACTGAAGAGTTCCTCAAAAACATGCAACAATTCTGCTATGGCTTTAAAAGTAATATTTGTTTTCAAAGCGAAATATAAAACAATATATCTTATTGACTGAACTCTTGTGTTATCTCTCACTGCCTGTGTGATATTGCTTATATATGATATATAAGACCAAAAACTCATACAGGGCCATTTTTTTGCCCCAGTATCTTGAATTTTGTGTATAACTGCATTCATAGAGTTGTTGTCCTGCATCACATTTATCAACATTCAACTGAATTGCAAGATGACGTACAAGTATGGGGTCTGGGCCAGTGTGTTAATATATTTTAATTACAATTATACAAGTATAATTTTAATGATTAATTGATAAACATGTTAAACTGACAGGCCTAGTACAAATGTTTAGGGTCAGTAAGAGAAATTAATACTTTTATTCAGCATGTATGCATTAAATTGATCAAATGTGAAAGAAAATAATAAAACAGTTTTCAGTTGTAATAATAAGAAATGTTTCTTGGGCACTAAATCACCTTTGGCACCTTTTGTATTTTTAAATCTTACCAACCCCAAACCAAAGTGGTCAGGCGTTAATATCTGGTGGATATTGTTTTGTGAGTTGCTTTGGATAAAAGCATACATGTATTCTTCATTGAAGTCTTCCATCTTGCGTCTTTTGTGTACAGGTAAAAAATGGCTTAATTGTAGTAGCCTACAAAGATGGATCGCCTGCACATGCCCATTACCTGAACTCAGAGCAGATCATGCAATTCTGGGAGAAATGGCTGCTTCGACTAGAAGAATACCCAGGAAAATAAGATGCCTTTAACTAGTATAACAAATCCTGCTGATGCTACACAATGTGTAACTCGACCGTATATGTTTTATATTTGATACAAAAATAAATGGTTGCATTTTAGAATTTATTTATTCAAATAAATCTGTTATTTTTGTTGTTGATTTTGGCCTCATGGACTTTTTTTCATGTAAAAACAGATGCATAACCATATAGCTTTTCCCACAATATTGACTGGCTGCTCTGATGGTACCCAATTACAAATCATTAATGACAAACCAGGCTGCCCTGTAATCTGGTTCTTCTGTGAAACCCAGGCTTGTGAAGAGGCTGTAGGATAAATGGTTCTCTTCCTCTATAAAACAGTACACCGGATAACCCTGAGAGTGGAGTTTCTTTGACATAAAGGTGACTAATGCTTTTGCATAGCCTTTTCCTCTGTGTTCTGGAAGTGTGTACAGCATTCCCAGTGCACAGGAACCATAAGTTAAAATCCATGCTATTGGCTGATCATTTGAGTCCAGGACACAACAAGTGGGGAAGTTCAAAATCATATTCTTAATCATTAGTTTGCTGTCCTTACAGCCAAACTTCCAGCTACGGTTGACTAGCTCCAGGTGAGACTCATTGAGAGAAGACATCTTCAGTGATGAACTGTGGGGATATGGAAAAGGGGGGAAAAAAAGTCAAAACAGTACATAACGTGAAATGAGTGTACTGTATTTTCTTAAATATTTAGTATTTTGAGGAGATTTCATTGTATTCGGTAATATTCACCTCTAAATTTTTATTTCTACCCAAAAGTGAATAAAATGAGCCATTACTAAGTCACATGTTTTAATTACAGTGCTTATAGTCAGTTACATATTACTGCAATGAAGCTTGGCTTATACTATGACCAGTCATAAAATAGCGTGATGTTAATGATTACACTTCACCTATCACTGTGTAAGAGTTTTGATGGATCCCGAAGAACCAACATGTAGCACACAGCTTCTTTTTTCATAGGTACACCTTTGTTTATCGCCACGACTTCCAGCATCTTCTCATGATGAAGCTCAGCGGCTTAAGACAGTAGACAAAGGAATAGTTGTTTGAGACTTTAAAGATTTTCAGGGATTCATACTATTGTAAAACATGAACAAAAAGGGAGATACAAGTACCCAAGCAAATAAACATCTTCCAATCAATGACATCTGAATGTGCCAGCAGGTCTCTGAGGTAGACGTCCTTTTTTGAAAACACAGTCAAGTCCTTGAAAAGGTCTCCCTTCTGAAATGAAACGGGTGAACGATTGGATTGAATCTCTCATAAATCACTATGAAACGTTCAACCACGCATTCATATTTCTGATACCTCACGGAAGTCTGGTTTAATGAGTAAAACTCTGAACTCTGGCCACTGGTCAACAAGCACACTCACAGGATCAGCTCTCTGTCCATTCCGGATGATCTGGACAACACATCCATAAACCTATATATATATATTTAGGACAGAAAAAAGACGATATATTAAATGTTTGCAAAAGCCTACAGAACATTAAAGTGCCACAAAAATGACTTGCTGCTATCAGTGACAATTATTAGCGTGTACAGCATTCTGTGAATTTTAAAGGTAATAAACGAAACTATTGCAAAGTGAGCTACTTTACTAGCTCAATAAACGCTTTCGAACCTGCAGCGACTGTGGAAAGTAGTTTTTAAGATCTACTTCCAGGGTCTTCAGTTCCTCTGTAGTCAGCTGACGCATTGCGAGGTGTCCTGCCTGCAGCCTTATTTCACGTGTCGCGTGGCGTCCGCTCCGCGTGTCTGCTGGATTGCTAGCGGTGCTTTTAAAAGACTCCGAACAAACCCCGTGCGCAGAAAGGTAACGTAGGCAGGGGTTGAGGGGTATGTTGTGTAAAAGTTAAAGTTTAAGTCGTCATGCATTTATTCCTATAGTACATCTGGAATGTAGCGCCCCCAAAGAATAATCGTTTCCGTGACCTTTATTGATTTATTTTTTTAAGCAATATTTATTTAAAAGCCTAGATATGTCATTAAAACGAGAAATGCATTTTTTATTGCACGTCAAAGTAACATAATAAATATACACAAAACACAGACACATATCTTGCATACAAAAACCTTTATTTTTAATCAAGATGATAATGTTTTGAGATTTATTTCACGATGACATGTCTTATGGCTGTCATGTAAATACTTATAATAAAATATAAAAGGTAAATAAACAAAAAAGCGAATTATATTATATTATTTATAAATTACAATTGTAGCTCGAGACAGTTAGCCTATGGCTTTGAATTTATTAACGGTTGTCTGATTGGTTTTTATAGTCTCGGGCATTCAGATATCACACAAAACAGTATACTCTTCATTTATACAACATTTTAGGTGAAAGTTCTACTATTAAAATAAAACGCATTAAAAATAATATTGTATAAAAAAACACATTTGTAAACTTTTTATGAGTTTACAAAAACCAAAAAAATTACTTCAAGTTAATGTGTGAAACATTAATCACAAGCATGTTAGCCTAGGACATCATGTCCACGGACTGTTGGCTGAACCGCAGGCGTCAGTCAGGTCTGGCTACACGAGACTCATCATGTTAATTCTCTATCTCTATTGTGACATACCTGAGTGAAACTTCTACTCAAACTAGAAAAAATTAATTGATTATTGTCCAGCTCTCGTGCTAGTGCACAAGTGATCAGAGAAGAGATGTGATTAATGGGAAGAGGAAATTAATGATTTCGATTAAAGAATACAAGGGAACATACTTTTACAAAAAAATTTATCATTCGGTCAAACATATTGTCAATACTGTCAATTAAGATTTCATGGTGATGTCCAACAAAGTTTTTTAGGAGTATTGAGAGTGAATACAGGAGTATCCATGTTAACAAATACATTCATCCCAGAAAGCCCTGTAAGAGGGGTCCTCTGTAAAACCCAGGCTTTTAAAAAGTTTATAGGAAAGCGGATTGCATTCTTCAATGAAACAGTACACAGGATAGCCCTGAGAAAGGAGTCTCTTTGCCATTGTGGTCACCAGGGCTTTGGCATAGCCCTTCCCACGATGCTCTGGCTGAGTGTACAACATCCCCATGGCACAGTAATTATATAACAGCACCCAGCACACCGGCTGATTGTTTTCATCTGTAATGCAGCATGTGGGGAAATGTCTAATGAGATTCAGAATATTCCTGTAACTTTTGTCATTCCCACCAAATTTCCAGGTCTTATTAACTACATTGGCATGAGATTCATCCAGGACGGAAAATCTGGACTCAAGGTCACTGAAGAAGGAAGCAAAAACACAAGAGAACATTTAAGATTTTATTGAAATGTTTCATATCCAACACAATTAGAAAAGCTCACCTGGTAATCAGCTCAGGTAAATGACTGGGCTCAGTTAATGTCATAAGGTGTACAAAAGATAACCTTTTAAAACTGACACCCCGAGAAGCAGCGATTTCCTTCAGCATTGGTGAATGACGTAGATCACATCCTAGAAATGAAAAAAAAAGGATTTATTCACAGAATAATTTCTATTAATGATAATATTTTGGGTGAAAAGAAGTCATGCCTCCTATTAGGAAGTATGTGCTCCAGTCAATCGCATCTTCCACAGTAAGCATTCGTCTCAGGGCTTCTTCATCAGTACTGAATAGAGTCACCTTCGTCAAAACGTCCACTGCTTGGTTATTCTAAAGATTTTAGATATTAGTGTACTGACCAAAAGTTGTTTACTTGGACGAAGTTTTTAAACGAAGAACGTTACTTCTCACATTTTTATCTGGTCGCACAATGATAGTGGTAAAAGCTGGCCACGTATCCACCAGTACCTCTAACGCGTGTGGTTTCCCTCTGTTTATAGCGAAAACAAATCCATAAACCTGAAAAGCATCAGGCGTTTGTTTCAGTGCGACTATAACGAGCTCAATTCCTTCGACGTGAAACAGACGCAGGCTACTCACCTTGATGGATTTAGGCAGGTGTGCATATAAAGCAGTCTCCGCTATTTTTAACTCATCTGAATGTAAAGTTTTCATGTTTCAAAGTGAAATCCGTCTGTAAACTTTACCAGAAAGAGATCAAATACGTCGTGTGCCAGAGCAGATTAAGAAGACTGAAGCTTGGTGAGAAGTGTAGGAAAATATTTAGCCTAATGTGACCAGAGACAACTCGTCCTGGAGAAGAGTCTGGCTGCAGATTTGCACTGCATTCCAGTCACTGTATAATCTTTTCTACGTTAGATCAGTGATTCCACTCCGTTTTCTTACGGACTTCACTCGCAAACTTCCCTCCGTCTTGTTCACTCGGATGTATGTCATGGAATACGTGCTGAGCTGGAGCTTCCTAAACGCGGTAAACTTAGATATAGGTTTGATATTCGCTGGATATTCGCCTAGGCTGCTTTAGGGACCGTCTACAAATTTACCTCTCAGTACAAAGCGAAGTACAAAAATATGTACAAAATTATGTTGACAAAACCATAGTAAATGCCTTATGGGCAAACTGATTGAAGATATTTAACCAATACATTGCCTTAGATAGTACCTTCCCTAATGCATGTACATTACACTAATTTTTTTAGAAAAACAAACAAACAACAAAAAAAGTAATTGGTAAAAAGCAAAATCTGGTCTTTCAAGTTACAAAGCTTGTAGTTCATTTGTAATTACAAGACTGCCTTAATACAAATAACAGATTGCCAATATATCTCTTTCTGTACATATTTATTGTTAGAAAAAAAAATATACTGTAATTGTTTTCCCCCTAAGGTTGTAGTTCATTCCCAGTTACCTGACAGCCTTATACAGATTCATTTTTATCAATATATCCATTACTGTATGTACAGTACACAACTATGTTTTTTACTAAATTAATATAATTCGACATTTTTTTCATATTCCAAAGTTATTCCATAAATCGTATGGCCAGACTGACATACCACAGATGGTAGTAGTTACTGGTATTATTAAAAAATTCACCGAAATGAGGTCACCAAGCTAAGTGATATATATATATATATATATATATAAATAAAAGCAAAACCCATCTTGGTCAAAAATTAGATAATGATACACGTTGTATATGTTTATCAAGTAGCCTACTTTTTCTTCAGATATGTTAAATCCCAGCCTCACACACTCATATAATGTGGATATTATCCATGCAAAATTTTATGTGATATTACTCAATACTATTCAGGGCAGATAGAGTGGATAGTATTCCATAGCAGCCAGACCCGACCAATAGAGTTTTTTTTTTTTTTTTACCACCAGAGGGTGCTACAGGCTACACTGATGACTCATGTTTACTTACGTATGGTTTTTATACAAATTTACCCGAACCCGATTAACATGATAATTGTGTGAGGTGTTACGTGCTTCAACCACCATATGAAAAATGGTGTTACTTGTTGTTACAATTACCATGGGAAAAAATAAAATGCACAAAACACTTCATGTGCCCAAACTTCAATCGTCTGTTAAATAAAATAATAAAACATAAATAGGCTTGAGTTAACTTCAACATTACTTGTAATTGCATGTAAATTACCTATATTCAGCATGTTATTTACATATAAGTGCGGGACAGAGGATGACACGGCCATACATCTAAGCACGAAATAATACTATAGTGTTTTGGAACTATACTATAGTAAAGCACTTATAATTTAATAATATAAAAAATTTTTTTGTAGCAGTTCTATAGTTGCTATGGTAATATAACAACTATAGTAGGCTATAAACAAATTACCCAACACTGTACTAAGTTTTCTACAAATATGTTATACTACAATATACTACAGTTTACCACAGTATATAGCTGTCAGTTGTAGCATTTAAATCAAATTCAATCAAAACATGATGGCAAAACATATAGTTTAAAGTTTGACACGATCATCATTGTATTAATGCAGCAACTTTGCAGAGGTTTATTTCATGCACAGAAAAAAAGTGTGAATGCAACATTGTGACATTCATAAAATCTGAAAGTAAGCATAACTTTTGGTTGCTCTTATTAAACTTATTATAACAAAGGTTGCCGTTGGATTACGTTTTCTTTATGTTCATGTAAATAAATGAAATAATACACAGGTCTACACTAGTAGATACAGTATTCCCAATCCAAGAATTTGTAACGTCAGGTAATTATGAATTTAACCAAATAAACACAGCACACAGACATACTGTGTTCAACCATGTTTTAATAGTAAAGGATGAACTCATATAGAAACATGCATTTTAGCATTTAGAAATTCCTACAAATTCTTGCTTTTTCAGAGCAATGGAGTCTAATGAGATTACATGATTATGTGTAAATGAAGTGTATTTCATCACGATCTGTTGTTGGCAGGTTTTAGAGACGAATCAAATTGCGATTTTATCAAGAGTAAAGACTTAAGGGTCACCATTACTACTAATAGCAAGTACATTTTATTGCTGCGTGAATGTTAAAAAGCACCAAACTGCACTATTAGCAAGCTTTACTACTTGCAGGTATTTTCAAGGACTTTAATAGACTTCATCCATGGCTGGCTCCAGACCGATATTTGGCAAGGATCCACCTTAAAGGAAAAGATAAAATAGGTCAAGTCTCTTTTAACATGGATATCAGCGGAACAAACAGATAATCACAATACTGTAAATTAGACACAGTGTGTCTTACCTCTTCCACACTGGGATCCATTTGAACGGTGCACAGGGTTTCAACTCCACCCTTTCTGCAGCCGGTTCTGCCCATTCTCACAGTGAAGATGTATTTCAGGCCAGAGACAACCTAGAGTATCAACAAGACACATGTTCAAACACAGCTGGGCCGAGCCTGATGTATGCGTCACACAGGTAACTTACATCAAAGGCCCTTTCAGAAGTCTTTTTTTTACCATACACATATCATTACGTAAGCAAAAAGGACATTATATTCAAGCAATAATATGTTATTTATGCTACATGATTTTTTGAATTTTCACAAAAAAATCAAACAAACAAAAACAAAATGACCAGTCTGGAGAAAACTCTTTTTATTTATTGAACACTTGAACAATCCTTTACTCTCTATAATCATATAACGTCACTATAAATATTTCCTATTGTATCATATCCAATTTTTTTAACATTTAAACAAATGTTCTCTATATAATCTTTAACATTTCCTTCAATAGCTACTCATCTGAGACAGATTAGATACTAACTCCAACACAGACTATTATCTAATTAGTTTGCAAGCAACTTAGTCAATATAAAACGATTTAATAGAGGTTACATTAAAAAGACACTAGGTAATACAGACACATATTTATAAATGTAACTTCAAATAACGTGCTTTTGAGAAATAAAATAAATCAATTAATTTGCATTAAAACATTCGTTAAACGTATACACCTCATTGAGTATTAGTAATACCGATAACGCCCTTATTACGACAATATCATCTGACAGCGTTCCAGGAGGAACTTCATGACTGCGCGTGATTCAGTGACGGCCCCAACAACATAATAATAACAAACCGACAAATAAACGTTTAAACTTCTTACTTGTTTTTGGACCTTGATGACCTCGGAAACATCACGCACAAAGGCATCATTGCTTTGTCTGTTGTACTGGGTCACCGCGAACTGTAACGCATTCTGAGCCCCTTCATCGGTCATGTCAACATCCACCGGGGCTCCAACCAACCCTGCGTTCGCAACGGCCAAAACCACGGCCAAAAACGGCACAACTATCTTGAAATACATGCTCGAGCCGGATTACTTGACTCGCGCAGTCTTGATTCTTCTTTGTTATGTCGACAAACTGTAACCAAATATGCTCACCGAGATTATATAAACAAACGTCACTGTAACTCTGCGTTTAGGGGCGGGGCCTCGTGCCTTCACCAATCGCAGTTTCAGAGAGAGACAATGGTGTTTTTGGGAAAAATATAATTTTAAGGTTAATTACAGCACTGCATTGAAAGATTATTTTTAGTCTTCCTCTTTACAGACTGAAAATAACTGATAATTTCATCCTTATGCTAGTTATGGACTTTATGAAGGATGTTATGGATTTAAATGTTTGTTAAAATAACAGAATGTAGTCATTCCAAAATGTTTTCACAAAGATCAAGCCGTTTTGTTAGACAGATATTTTAGTTTGTTGAGATTTTAGAAGAAAAGTAATGCAATAAAATTATGCTATTACATGTAGCCTGTTTGGCTAATATATTGTATACTGTATTTATTTGTTTGTTTGATTTATTTATGTCTGCTCCACCTGGGCTACATGATTTTTGTCGTGATGATCTGATGATGTTGGTTGTATACACTTTAATGATAAACATTTGTGAAAACAAAAGAAAGAATATCTATGTTTAGGATAATATTAAGCCTAAATGAAATACTAGTCTTTACTATTCAAACTTGTTCGTCTGCTTCAGCCACTGTGTCTAAATTTTTAGAAATCCCTCTTTATTTTTCTGCTGACAAATAATTTTCTGTTGACCCCATTTGTATAAGCAGCTTGGATAAGACACGCAGGTCTTTATGGCTTAGTGTTTTATAAATCTGTCTCTGCTATGGTTGTTTCTGTGTGGTTGTTCACTTCTCTCTGCTGTGTGTGTGTGCACTTGGATGGGTTAAATGCAGAGCACAAATTCCTAGTATGGGAAACCACACCTGGCCACAAGTCACGTCCTATCCCATCCTATATTGGGACTTTAACTCAACAAAAAAATATGCAGTGAAAAACACTTTATTTCTAGTTTCAGTCATCCCATTATACGTAAGCAAAATTAAAGTGGTGCCAATTTGGCCTTTTTATAAAAAAAGCCCATGGTTTCATTCACTTCATTCAGAAATTGCTCAATCATACAGACTCAGGCTTTTTGCAAGACATTTTAACTCACTAAGTAAACAGGGTTCAACCTCATGCAAAGTCAGCAGTGGTCTGGGATATGTTTATATTGTGGCAAGGCTAATGCTGTTTCTGTTCCTTATTTATAAGTCACATTTGTAAATCTTTTGTTTCTTTTAATGATCAGTGTGTGTAGTCAATGCACCGTGAGAAGCAGCAGTGATTAATTCTCACAACTTAACTAATCACTGTTATTTGCAGAAAGTAAGAAACAGGGAGTGACCCTTTTCCTTCCTAGATTTTCTCTGATTCTTTGACAACAAGTAGTCTTGAAACCAGGCAGACGTTAAATAAATAGGGTTGCAACAAACCCTTTTAAGTAAAGAATCAGGTTACTGCAGCTGTAATGGTATAGGTATAATCACTAAGGTTTAAAGGTCTTTGTTGCAGCTCGCTGCAGAACTGTAGCACAGTCTTAAACAGATTTGTGTCAATTAAGTGGCTCAAACTTGCTTCTGGGGCCCCAGGGGGCTTTGGCCCTGCTTCTGGAGACACACTGTCCATGAGACATTATTACACAATTTAATAATGTATTATCATCTCACCCACTGATCTGGAAATGACAGTAACTACAGTCAAAAAGAGTCATTTGTAGATTCACAAACTGATATATATGTCCATAGCCTAACAAAATACAAAACATTATGAATATGTTACTGGAAGCGTGACACGAATAATTCAGACTGCAAATGTAACTGCAAATTAGTGACAGACAAAAGAACAGGAGTTCATAATAATGAGCCCAGTCTGCATCGCACAACGTTTCCTCTCAGACTGATGCGCAAACCCGGATTCTTTTCTTTAGCAAATTTTACATTCACAAATGCAAATTTAAAATTTGGAAAACTTTCTATGTGGTCCTTTTAAAAGACATGGAGAATTAGGCCTAGATTAATCTAGTTTCGGTATGTACTAATAACAAAGCCATGAAGACTGTGGGAATTTGCTCCGCACTGAAAGTTTTTGTGAAGGCTATCCTTTGTAAAACTATAGCTCTTTATTGCATTGATTATATTCTTTTGCATTCTTGTTGTTGTCTGCTCAAATGTCGGTATTGTGTATAATTAGGTTTTTTTTGTACTGTTTGCATGCTCTTGAGTTTAGTAATTAACAAAAAAATACCAACTACAACCCCCCAACAACTGCGGAAACCCCGCCCCGCAGCCGATTCTAAAGATTTCATTGGTCACGTCAATCAAAGCGCTGCATGCCTACACAGCGCTGAAACAACTACTGTTACTAACCCTTAACGCTACCCTAAACCATAACATTACCTTAGAACAGCACTGATAACACACCACGATAGATGAAGTCACTACTGTTATACTATTAAAAATCGACTGATTTTTCAGAAGTTTTCTTGACAGGGGACAGCGAAACGGAATTGACCAATGAAATCGGCCAAGGGGCGGGTTTTTGGCTTGGGCTAAAAAGTTTTTTTTGGGGAAAAACACCGCCTTCTTTCCTCGACCATATCTGCACTTTGAACGTTACGTAAGCATCATTAATAATAAACATTTCAGTACAGCTTTGTCTGAAAAAGACACAGCTACGATGGGCTTTGAGGACTCTATAATGCAGACAGTCGAATACGTCAAGTGAGTAAAAATGCGCTGAATGCATAGAGTTTAATAATGCTCGCGCAGCCTCTCGTTCATTTTTAGGTGCGGTTAATCCATATCCGTTGGGGTGCAGCTTGCCTAGTCGTTTCGAGGTCACTGCATGCACTTCACCAGTTTCCTGCATAGTTGCATAACCAGTCAGTATCATGTGCGTTGTCTCATGTTTTGAAAATGAGAAATGTGCTTATTTTAAGCGCGTGGAATCAAGACTCAACAGTTATGACATGCAATATAGTTTTATTTCAGAAACAGTCTCATCCAACTAACTTACAATGTGAAGACACCTGACAAATGGTCAAACAATGCAACAAAATTACGTATTATTTCTTCAGTAAATGGGTGGAAAATAATAAACCATTAAAGTAACCAATAAAGTAATAAACCTGTTCTTAAGATTTTGAGCAGTTGAGGTGACTGATTTCAAACAAAACCTTGTAGAGTATGATGGACACAGGCATCATTTTAAGCCAATTTTTATACATAGTGTTTTCATTCGCCTTGTGTCTCCTTGAAACTAGGCACATACGTCTGGATTAGTTTATGTTCAAAAAGCTTGAA
Source organism: Enteromius paludinosus (assembly GCA_032361165.1). Taxonomy (NCBI): domain Eukaryota; kingdom Metazoa; phylum Chordata; class Actinopteri; order Cypriniformes; family Cyprinidae; genus Enteromius; species Enteromius paludinosus. Next base: position 14,880,511 of record JAUMHQ010000070.1, read on the forward strand.
AGCCTGGTAGTGCCAGATTCTCAATTATTTACTGTTGGATGACCAGTTTTTTCGAATCCATGATTGCTTGTAATTTTTTTTGTGAACTAACCTACTTTACTTCTAGAGAGACCCTTGGTAACCTCGACCGGTCTAAACTACAGCTCCTAGCACTCTCCTCTGCTGGGGTTGGAGCTGTTCTGTGCTACTTAGCGTGGAAGCAGGGCCCCAAAACTATACCAATGGGGGATGGCTGGTGGGGAGCTGGAGAGAAGCATTTGACTGAGGATGAAACTATTCACAGATTTGTAGTGAAGACCTCGGTGGAAGAGATCGAGGTGGGTGTACAACCTAAACCTCAATAACGTTTTATTCCGGTGTGTAATGCGAGTCAGCATCTTATGCGAAGAATGGTGCCACAATCAGCAATTTTAGAATCAAATAATAGGTTTTCACATAAATCCCCACAAGATCGCTCTCTTCCACTTTCGTGTGTGTTAAATATACACTCACTCAACCACTATATATTTAAATGGCACCATTAACCCCACTGTTTTCTTCAGGATCTACACAAACGCATTGATCTGACACGCTTCACAGATCCACTGGAGGATAGCCGCTTTAATTATGGATTCAACTCTACCTATCTTAGACGGGTGGTCTCTTACTGGAGGCACCAGTTTGACTGGGAAAAGCAGGTGAAGGTGATTAACCAGTATCCTCACTTCAAAACCAAAATTGAGGGTAAGCACCTAACACTTACCGTTTACCTCACTAGATAAAACATGTAGTAACAAAGCATGCAATTTTCCGAAGTCCCACATCTTGCATTCACAAAATGTTATTATGTGCATTACACACTGTTCAATTAGTGAAAGCCTGTACTGCTTCTCAGGAATAGATGTGCATTTCGTCCACGTGAGGCCTGTCCAGAAGGCTGGACAAACAGTTCTTCCTCTCATGATGGTTCATGGCTGGCCTGGTTCCTTCTATGAGTTTTACAGGATCATTCCCTTGCTCACTAAAACGGATTCAGATGTGGTCTTTGAGGTCATCTGCCCCTCCATTCCAGGCTACGGCTACTCAGAAGCGCCACATAAGAAAGGTAGTTCTACTAGACAAAGATAATATACAATCTTAACAAGCAAATAGATGGGAAATGAAGAATAGACCAGCTGTTTTTTCCTCATTATTTCACATGAAGGATTCAACACTTTGGAGGCTGCCCGCGTCTTCCATAAGCTGATGGAACGACTGGGTTTCGCTGAGTTTTACGTGCAAGGAGGAGACTGGGGAGCCTTTATTACAAACAACATGGCCCAGATGAACCCAGAGTAAGATTTTCACACCCCTAACTATCCTAATAACTGTCCTTTTAATGTCACCTAATTGTTTGCCTGTTTTTCAGTAGTATGTTTTTTTTTTTAATTTAGAGTGCCTTTTATAAGAGTATTAATGTAAAAAGCTAACTTTTCTTGTCTTTCAAAATAAGGTGCATTCGTGGTCTGCACTTGAACATGGTCATTGCCAGGACAGACAGCCTTGGACAGCTCCTCTCTTTAGTCATTGGTCGCTACCTGCCGTTCCTGGTGGGCTTTACAAAGGAAGATGTCAGACGACTCTATCCGTACATGGAGAAGAATATATTTGATATACTGAGAGAAACGGGCTATTTACACATTCAAGCCACTAAACCAGACACAGCAGGTAATACTTGGCACGGATCATCTTGTGCTTTTTGGTAATATCAGATTATGATTAATATCAAAATGTTTTGTGCATTTTTGTCACCCCTGCAGGTTGTGGACTGAATGACTCCCCGGTTGGATTGGCTGCCTATATCTTGGAGAAATTCTCCTCCTGGACAGACTTGGGGAACAGAGACTTGGAGGATGGAGGTTTAGAGAGGTGAAGAAAGATTAATCTCATACAGCTGCAGTAAATCTAGAGCAGGGGTGTCAAACTCAATTCCTGGAGGGCCACAGCTCTGCACAGTTTAGCTCCAACCCTAATAAACCAC